>VYZW01004938.1:35276-81411 GCA_013401315.1 Balaeniceps rex
GGGGGCCTCGGGGTGCGGGGGCATCAGCAGGGTCCCCGGTACAGGGGGTAACGGGGGGCGTGTGGGCGGGGTCACCATCCTCCCCCGCCGATCCTGGTGTACCGGCAGCTTGGCAGCGCCCCTACCTGAACATCTTCAAGCACTTCCGCGTGGAGGAGTGGAAGCGCTCCGCCAGGGAGGGGGACGTGGCCGCCCTCACGGTAACAGGGGCACTGGCGCCACCGAGGGGGGACACTGGCCACGGGTGGGCAGTGCTGACCCCCCCATCACCCCTTTCCGTGGTTTCGGAAGGATGCGAGGCTGAAGGGAACCGTCTATCGGATCCGGGGCTCCGTCCCCACCACCAGCTACCTGCAGCTGCCCCGGACAGGGACGCAGTCACTGGGGCTGGTGGGGCGCTACCTCTACCTGCTCTTCAGGCCCATGCCCCACAAGCACTTCGTCATCCACCTGGACGTCGCCACCGAGGTACGTGACATGGGGCGGTCTCGTTAAACCACCATCATTAGCATTGTGGCCTGATTGAAGGACCAGGAGACGGCAGCAGTGGTATTCTGCGCTTGGGGGTGCAGAACGTGGCTGGTCTTTCTCGCCTCTGGTGGCTTACCCCAGGCTGGAGATGGTTTCCATCCTCGCGGCATCTCTGCTGGGGACAGGGGACATGGAGGCGAGAGGAGACAGGGCTACATGCCTTCTCCCCTGCAGCATTTCCCTGCCGAAGCCACCAGGGTGACTAAAGCTCTGTGTGTGCGTGTGTGTCTTCTCAGGAAAACCAGGTGGTTCGCATCTCTTTTTCCAACCTCTTTAAGGAGTTCAAATCCACAGCCACCTGGCTGCAGTTCCCCTTCATCTGCGGAGCAGCCAAGGGCTCGGTGCATGACCGCATGCCCAGGACGTCCAGACGCGGTGAGGAGCGTGCACGGTGCTGCTGCTCGCGGTGCTGCTGCCACTGCTCCTTGCGGTGCAGTTGAGACTGGGCTGGCACATCACCACCAAAATAAATTGTTAGAAAATAAATGAGTTCAGAAGTTGACTTGATGTGTTCGAGGAGGGTGAAGAGCGGTGGTCCTGAGCAGGAGACCCACAGCAGTTGGAAGGTTGGAGCTTTAGCTCCTGGGAGGGATGTCCCCCATACCCGTTCTCCCAAGGAGTGGGGTGAAGTGTCAGGCTGCGCATGAGTCCGCACAGGCAGTGTGTCCTTGTCTGTCCTTCCCCACCCCTGCGCTGCGGTAGCAAGCTATGAGGTGTGTTTTCCCATCTTGGTACAGACAAGCCAAGCCTAGTGGGAGTCTTGCATGGTAAATACTTTTTACTTAACGGTGTTAATCTTGCGTCTCCCGTTCTGCAAGGTCCACGGCCCGAGGTCTGTAGCGTCTTTTCCCATCTTCCCTTTTGCTACCTGCCACTCTCCTCCCCAGGTCTCGTGGGAGCAGCCCCTGCTGATGTGCGCTGGACCTGCCTGGTGCTTGACCTCCGCTCCATCCTCTCCCTCTACCTCAACCGCCGTTACAGCCACCTGAAGAGTGTCAAGCTCTGCTCCAACCTGCTGGTGAAAAACCTCTGCACGAGTGACCTGGTGTTCGACCCAGGTGAGGAGTTGAGACCTCGGGGTGGCCTCCACTTTCTCTTGTGACTTAAACCCAGCCTGGATGGAACCCGTGGGGGTTTAAAGCTGCTTTTGCAGGCGTGATGCCAGCAGGGCCGTTAGCCCTGGCAGAGCACTAGGCTGCCATCACTGTAGCAGTGGGATAGGAAGCAGAAAGGGCAAAATACTTGGTGCGATGGTAAGTTTCACATGTGCTGGTGAATAGAGTCTCCTGACCTCTGGAGGAAAGTGACCTCTCATTTTCCAGCTGTAAAAGTGAATCATAAAAGCAAAGTTAAATATCTTACCAAGGTTAGAAACTTTTTTCAGGGAAAAAAAATTAAAGGCGTTACCAAGCCTCACTTCTCTGAGGCCTGTGCTTTTATCTGCCAGAAGAGCCTGTGGTTTTTTGTCTCAGAAATCTTCCAACCTACTTTTTTTTATCCACCTGCTCAGTGTGGCAGAGATACTTTGGTCAAAACCTTTGTTTCTGCCTTTCTTTTTTTGTGTTGGAAATCTGCCTGAACCGACTGGCCCGCTGGAAAGCATCAGTGAGGAGTAAGTTATAGAAGCTGCTTTCAGATTCCTGAAACTTGTTATATCTTGAAGACTTCCATGAAGTTACAAACGCACGAAGGAAAGATGACAAGAAAATGAGAACAGAGCCTTAACACAAATCATGTGAAACTGCTGAATCACTGTATAGAAAACTAAGTGAATCTTGGGCCTGGAGGATTTATAACTCCATACCAGGGGTTTATTCTCTGGAGTCTTTTTTGGAAGTTGAGAGTTTCAGGAATATTCCTGTGCAAAGGTGTGTTTGTTACAGACCTTAGGGTTGTAATCTTTGTTTTTCAGGTGTTCTCAAAGAGAGAAATGGCTTGTGCCCATGTCCCACGGGAAACTCATGATCTCAGCCAGCTCTACAGGTCTTGGAGAACTTACCCTCTTTATCTTTATCTCTGTGCTGCCAGGTGTGACCTTGTCTGAGGCCCGGCAAGCTGACCTGGCCTGCTGTGGGGTCGCTCCCATGCCGCGGGAAATGGCTTTCCCTGTGCCAAAGGGAGAAAAGTGGCATGACCTCTATGACTACATCAGGTATGGCTGCTCCTGGCTGCGCTTGAAACCACTGCGGCTCTGAGACATCCCCGTTCCCTGGGGGAAGGCAGGACGGGTAATGCCTCTTAAGGAATGACAGATCCGGACAAACCTGGGGCTTCAGTGGAGACATTTTGGTCACCCCAACTGCAGCATTCAGGTGTTGTTAACACATCTACCCTGATCTAAGCTTAGTTGCTGATTGGTGATATTTTGGGGGCAGGAAAAAGGCCGTAGAGCATTCCCCTGCCTCGTGTTAACGCCAGGCCTCTCTCTCAACAGTGTCTTGCTGGGATTGCTCCCGTGGCTAACAGCGTAATGCAAGCCTTTCTTCTGTGCGTGCTGTTCCTAGGGAGCGCTTCAGCCTCTTGCTAAGTTAAAGGGTAGTCTGACAGGGGCTGCTGAGCTGTCATTGGCCGTAACGCCTCGTCCGGGGGCAGATGTAGGTGTACCTTCCCCAGCTTCGGTGCTGGGCTCCCATTGGTGGTGAGGTTTTTGCCAGAGAACGGTGTCGGTCATAAGTTGCAGCTCATTGCAGTCATGGGCTTAGCGGCATTGCCTAAAGCGCACAGCACCGAGCTAACACCTGGAAGGTACCGGTGTAGATCAGACCTGGGAGATGCTTTAGTATCCCTATATTTTGGGGACGAGGGGGCAAAAGGGGGAATCTTATAGGGGACAGTGAAGAGGCTTCTGTGCCAGGCAGTGAGTTATCGAGTGGGATTCCCGGGTGCCAGTGCAATATCCCAGTTACATGGCGCCTTCCTCTGATTTTGCTCAGGTTCCCATCCGAGGGGTCCAGGCTGCCATATGACTCCATCCAGAAGAGCTGTTCAGGTCCTGCGGCAGGTGGGAAGGCTGGGGACAGCAGCCGAGGCTATGCTGCCCCAGCTGGATGCCTTGGGTTTCCGAAAGAGCCCAACCTGCTCCTTGTGTCACCCAGGTGGCCAAGTCTTGGAGGGCCCGGTCTGCCAGCTGCCCCAGCCGGTGACGCTCACCAAAGCAGTCCATGACCGACTGTCCCTCGTCCATCAGATAACCAGTCCCAAAGCTGTAAGCGCATCATGGAGGAGGCTGCAGCTTCTTCCTTTCTGCCTCCCATGGAGTTTTTCCCATGTCTTGTCTTTGAGTTCCTTTATTTAGGACATAGAAGCTGCTTGTCGTTTGCAGCTGATCTGGGCAGGTCAGACCCCTGATCTGGGCATGGTCTGTTGACCACAGCCCCGCAGTTAATGACTGGGTGGTTCAGTCTGGCATAGCACAGAGCAGAGACAAGATAAATGCCAAGTGCCTCGTAATCTCCAGACATCTATCCTCCCTGTCTCAGCTGAGGCAGCAAATAGTTGTGCCTTCAAATTATAGATAGGAAATGAGGACTGGAGACTAAAGAACTTGATCGGGTGCCCTCAGGGAGCAGAGCAGCGTGTGGAGTCTGGATTGCGGGTAGCTGCCCTCACCGCTGATTTCCCCTTCCCTGCTGGCAGTGATGCAGGAGCTGGCACTCCGACTGGCTTACCAGACAGTATAGTGATAGGCTTTTGGAGAGGAACTGGGGGAAGCCATCCTTCTCATGCTGTGGAGAGGGAGAAAATGAGGAGTGCGACGACTTTGCTGTTCTGAACTGGGATGCACCAAGCTGACTGGCCAGGCACTTTTAGCCTCCTGTGCTCGCTGGAGAGAGGGCAGCTCTTCCAGAGACTGTTCAGGGCTTAATCTTTCCTGTGTCTCTGTTTTGCCATCTGGAGGAGGCGAACTGTGCACAGGCAACACTGGGAGCGTAGTGAGAGTCGCTGGTTAATGTACCTGGCCAAGCTACATACCAACAGGGATGCTCTCCCTCCATGTTGCTCCATCCTTGTTTGTATCACTGTGAAGAGTCACTCAGGAGAGATGTGGGTGTCTCCCTGTCTCTGCCTTTGCGGTGGGTGGAAGGCGCTGGGAGGAGGGCTGATCTCTGTCTGAGGCTTTGCTCTTTCTCAGATGCCGCGTCAGTGTCCTGTAATTACGAAAAGCATCCCTGAGGTTCACCTGACAGCCCCAGGGCCTCCGAGAGCTGTGCCTGCTGGGGACCAGGAGCTAGAGAAGAACCAGAGACTGCACAGTGCAGTGGACACTGGGCAGTCACCGTCAGTCAGTGATGGCGGCATCCACGTGTACGCTTACCAGAGGAGTGAACGAACCATCCGAGCCTTTCGCACCAGCTCAGAGGAGGTGGGTGAAGCACTGAGGAGTCACAGCAGCCCAAGGGTGGCTTTGGGATGCCTACGGCTGATGCTTGTGAGCCCACCAGAAGCAGCAGAGGGAACACAAGCTTCAGGCTGGACTTTCAGTTAGTCCTATGGAGTCATTTTGCTGGTGTTAGTTTTTCCAACTAGCAGTTCTCCTTTCCACTAGTATCATGCTTGCCTTCAAAGAGGGACCCTGTGTTCAAACGCACTGACCTTAAGCCAATAATGTATGTTTACTAATTTGCCCAGAGCGTGTACAGGAAGGGCCTTGGACCAGGCATGCCATTTGGCAGGAGAGCCTCCGCCTGCAGGGTAAGAGGACAGCCCTTCCCGCAGCAGCCACTGACTCTCTGGGCATCGCCAGGGCACTGGGAAGGGCTGGCTGTAACTCCCCAGCATGGGTGGGAGAGCTGCTTAATGCTGGGAAGTCCCAGCTCCTCCCCCCTTCCAGATTTGACTTCTGCCAAGTTAAATACTTTAAAGCCATCCCCTCTAACAGGAGAGAACCCAAAGCTGCCTCTGTGCTTTAGAGAGAAATGAGCAACGGGGATGGAGGGGCCCCGTGGGCAGAGGACCTCAGTCTGGCTCCAAGTGTGACAGTGCTGTCTGTTGGTTTTGTTTTGTTTTTTTTTTTTTCAGAGGCTCTTACCAGATCCCATCCTGAAGCTGGGAAAGATTATTGGCTTCGGAGGCTGCAGCACCAAATGGGTCAGTAGCTTGGACCATTTGGGGAGTTTATGTGTAATCACAGATTGATTTTTTTCGGAGGCATGAAAGGCAGCTGAGTGCTACCCTTCATGCACTTTTTGGTGGGGACAATGTCCCCAGAGCAGATGGGCATGAGCTTATGTTTGTGCGTGGGTCTTCTGCTGTTATGATGGTGAATTACAAATAATGGGGGCCTTTTAGGTCTCATGGTTTCTGCATTTTAACATTAGAGCCACTTTGTAGGAGTCTGGAAAGGAAGGGGGCTGTGTTTTGGATTGTTTCTATGGGGCACTGTGCCTTGAAGGAGCCCAGCTTGCGGTCTGTGTTAGGGTAAAGAAAGGGTCGTTTTGTTTCAGCCAGTTCAAGGCTCTGCCTTGTATCTGTTGTTCATGTAGTAGAGATGACTGGTACGGTAAATACACTGAATTAAGTAGGATGTCGTCTGGACTCTTAGTTTTCCTTTGAGAGTTAGAAGAGTACTTGTATGGAAGAGCTGCACACGTGCAGCAGATCTCCTGTTGAAGAAATCTCTGCAGGTCCAGCCTAGGACCTGGGGCACCTCTGGAGGATCTCCAGCCCTGTCATTCCTGTCTCGGTCCTGCAGGCGCTGTGGACTCAGAACAATGCTGCGGTGGTCTACCCCTGCCACGCTGTTATAGTGACCCTGCAGATCCAGACAGGAGAGCAGAGGTTCTTCATTGGACACACTAATAAGGTGAGCGTAACTCTTTACGCAGCTGTACAGCAACACTGTCCTTGTACCCCAGATGTATCCCTGGTCCCAGCTCTCCTTGAAAGCCTCTAACCTGGTGCTTCCCACAGGTGTCGGCGCTGGCCTTCAACGGGAACAGCACCTTGCTGGCTTCCGCACAGGCTGGTCCCCTGAGCATGGTGCGCCTCTGGGACTTCCCAACAGGCAGCTGCCTCTCGGTGTTTAAAACCCACATCTGCTCCCTCTTGTCCCTGAGGTGGGTTTCAGCCTGAGTGCAGGGATGCGTTCAGGTGGGCTAAGTGTTGCAGCACGGCAGCTTTTCTGTGCTATTTGTGTGTGTTAAATGAGGGGTGAATTATAGCTCTTCTTCAGCTGCCTGTGTTTATCACAGAGACCTGCTGGCAGCTGGCCCAGAACAGCCAATATGCTGCCAGCTCCCTCCTGAGCTTATCCCTCAGGTCTTGCTGTCTCCCCATACCCTGAGCTTGTCTCCTTTTATTCCACGCTGAGATGCACTCGGAGTACAAGGAGCTGCATTTCACCAGGTGGCCTCTTGCAGCTTTTCCTACGGCGGAGCTGTTCTGTGTGGTGTCGGAAAGGATGGGCACGGCAAAACGGTGAGGACTGAAACTTGGTTTTGGAGGTTTCCCTGACCTGCAAACAAGCAACATGAGGTGGCTGTTCTCCCAGATTACATAGTTATTTTGCAGACAAACCTCTTCTCTGGGCTTTCCTAGACATGTTCTTCACTGTAGTCAGAGGGAGATCTCTTTCTCATTAGCTGCTTAGAAAATACTTCCCTTCTACCTGATGCTTGCAAGCATTTGCATGCACAATCCTCCGCTGCAAGCAAACAAATCCTTTTGGAAGCAGCCTGAGAGACCTGCTCGGGTTGAGCTTTGGGGCTGTTTCTGTCCCTGGTGGGGTCCCAGCTAGGAGCTGGGAGGAAAGCGTCTGTGTGATTCTGCCTGCACCCTTCGGGGATCACCGCAGGCTCATGTGCAGTGTGGCTGCCCGCCTCCACAGCCATTCTGGCTGACCAGGCTGAGGGTGAAATGTGCTTGTGTGGTATTTTGAGCTGGAAGGCTTGCAAGTGCGTAATGGAGGAATGGGAATTGAAATGGGAGGTTAAGCACTGACTAGAGCCCAAAAAACCCTTTTCTATAGCATTTAGGGCAAGATGTGAGGTTTAGTCTTTCAGTTCTGAGCATCGCAGGCATTGCTGCTGGAAGGGATGCTGGCCACTGAAGCTGCCACCCACCAATGTAGCTAGGGATGATGCAGATCCCACATGTAGCAGGCAAAAAAAAAGTTGTTTCATGGGACTGGGGATTTTGCTTTATCAGTGGAACTGTTTCCATCCACTGATCCCTTATTGACAACCACCAGCAATTAGCTGTGCCATTGCTAACTGCGTACTGCCTGCAGGAAAAAAACAAACAGTGCTCCATTTTTTTCCTGGCACACGGCAGTGGTCCATGACCTGGGTGGGAGCTGGCAAGCTGAAACTGGGGAGGGGGGATCAATAGGGCGAAAGCAGGATGTGAGAACGGGGGGTGCTGGGGGGTGGCCAGGAGCACCTCTCCCAGGGTGATGCCTCAGCCCATCCCAGCCGCCGAGGTGCTGCTGGGTCTGTTTTTAACACTGTTCTGAAATGCAGAGCATCAAATCACCTGCGTTTCTTCACCCATCTCCTCCTTTCCTTTGGGGAAAGGGTTGGACTCTCTTGCCCCTCATGATGGGCACCGCGAGCACACAAACCTGCATCAGAGCAAAGTGCTGTGAGAGCCAGTGCAGCCGGACACGTGCTACCTTAAGCTCTCATGGACCAGCTCAGCCCTAGTACAGTTCTTATATCTCAGCAGGCAGAATTCCCACTCCTCTGTAGATTTTCTTTCCAAGTCTGAGCCCTGTTGCCAGGCAGCCCTGGGATTTAGAACCTATAATTATGGATGCCAGACGAGTATATTGCTATGAAGCTTTGCAAAGCTGTTGGACTGTCCTAAACCCTCTGTGTGAGAGAATTTTTCTCCCCTGCTTCAATTCTGTTATCGATACTTTGTGCCCAGCTCTGGAGCAGGCTCCTGTATGTGCAGCTGGTCAGCTGCTGTGATGAAAAGCTCGTTTGTTGCCAAGGTTTCCATGTTTGAGCAGCTCTGCCATAGTGTCTTCTCGCTTCAGATGGTGGTGGTGTGGAATGCTGCTCAGGTGACCTGTGGTGGAGAGGTGGCCGTGCTAGCCAAAGCACACACGGATGTGGACATCCAGGCCTTGAAGATTGCTTTTTTTGATGATACCAGGTAGTGTGCAAAAAAAAAAAAAAAATTCAAAAGCATTGGTTCTGGCACAGCTGTGGAGGGAATAGTGGTGCTGCAGCCGGCCGGTTCCTGTTCTCGGTCCTCGCTGTCAGCTGGTGGCCCTTGGGGCACTGACCTTTCACCAGGGGCTTGGAGAGTCCTGCCCTGGTCCTCACACAGTCTCTCCTGGGGCAGGATGGTGTCGTGTGGCCGGGACAACGTCAGGCTGTGGCGAGTGCGGAGCGGAGCGCTGCGCTCGTGTCCCGTCAATCTGGGCGAGTACCATTCCCTCGAGTTCACCGACCTGGCCTTCGAGGAGGGGCATATGGCTGAGCGAGAGCCGGAGGACCGCACGCTGTAAGGGGCTGCTGGGCTCCACCATTACCTGTCCTTGGGGCAGCCTGCCAGGAGGAAGCTCTACAGTTCTCGGCTGCCATTAGCATATTCCTTCCCCTCCTCTGTGTGAGCATGGCATTTTGCATGGGTTTTCCCTGCAAAATATAGGTGCCTCCTGAAGTTGGGAGAGCCTCTCCCCTCCTCCGCACACTTCACTTCCCAGGAGAGATTTGGCTGCTTGCAGAATAGCCCAAGAAAAGGGTCTTTCCTCTTGCCGTGCTGGTGTTTTGCCATATTTAGTGAATATCTCCCCCACCTGAGGCTTGTGGTTAGCTTTCTGTTGGCAGCAGGAGGAGTGCGGTACATATCCTCTTGCATATAGACAGATACACGCTTTTTTTTGTTGTTTATTTTAATCATCAAAGCCAGACCTTTGTTGCTACCACATACTGTTCCATAAAGGCAGAGCTGTCGGCTCAGCTGGCCCTGCCTTCCCACAGGCTGTGTCCTGTGGCACAGAGAGGTTTCTTTCTGAAGTCTATGCTGAGCTTTTAGCTCTTTTGCTAATTGATGTTTCAAAGGGACAAGAAATAAAATAGGAAGCTCTGACTTGGTTGTAGATTTGTAGGGAAGCGCATGGAAAGGTGCCCTTGGACACCTCGTTGACCTGTTAGGTTACTGTGAACCAGAATTGCTTTCCATCAGGCAAACAGTTTAATGGGTAAACTAAGCTGGGTTTTTACTAAACCACACTGGCACAGCTCCTCTTAACCCTGGGGTGCCAGAGCAGGGGTCTCTTTCCTTTACAGCTTTGTCTGCAGCAAGAGCGGCCATGTCGTGGAGGTGGACTACAAGAACGTCTGCATGAGGAGTGTGCGGCGGCTCCTGCCTGCACAGCCCCGGGGCTGCCCGCGGCCGGACAAGGCAGGCAGCAGCACAGGTAGGAGTATCTGCAGGCAGGGAGGAGGGGACAAGCCAGGGAGCACCTCAACCATCATCAGGGTCAGAAATGACAAATCTCTGGTAAAATAAACCAGCTATTTACCTACTGCTAAGGATTATTTTGGGTTGATTAGATCATTGCTAGCTATTTGCCTCTTAAGTACTGCAAATAATCTTCCTTAGTACAGCAAAGTATCATTTTAAGAAAGAATTTTAGCATTTTAAATGCTGATTGCACTTTCAGAGAAACACTACTTTTAGAAACATGAAACAAGGTCTTAATTTGCTGATGGGAATCTTAATGTAGAGATGGAAAAAGAGCTAAGCAGACCAACAAAAAAGACGAATTTGGTGATTTTTTTCATTATTCAGCCTGTGCAGAGTGCTTGGAAAATCTTTGTTGCTGTATACGAAGTAGTACAGCTTTCAGCTCTTCCATTAATTTTAACAGTGGGAAGAATCCACTTTCAAGTGTGATTGCTCTGATATCTTAAAACCTAGTGCATAGTTTGCTTTGGCAAATTGAGCTAATTAATCTAGAGCATGCCCCTTTGAGAGGTATGTAACTCCACTTCTCACTTCATGGGTGAGAAAACGCCCAAGAGGAGATGAAACGATGTCCTTGGGTGTCCTCCTGGTAGCAGTGCTGGCTCTCTCAAGTGCTTTGACCAATGACTTTACACCCGAATCAAAAAATCCCAGTTTCTGTAGATCTGTATTCTTTCTCCCTTCTCTGCAGCATAGTGAGAGGATTTGAGACACAGAAATGAAAGGGTTTTGCATCTCAGGCAGTTAATCTAGGACATCCCTTGCCACAAAATCCTGTTCAAGGCAAAAATACAACAGGGTTTAACAAGTGGTAAGAATTTTCTGTGCCTGGTGAGAGTTGCATGATGGTAAAGAGGAGTGCTGGAAAGGGACGGGGACTGAACATGTTTTGAGTCCTGAGAAGGGCTAGCTGAGACTCATCAGCCTATACTATCAGTCACCGTGGGATTCCTGGCATCTTCTGAGACTTCAGCTGCTGGTGTGGGTGGACCATTGGACTCAGCTCTTGGATGGGGGAACCCTCAGTTTGAGTTTTCTTGTTTCAAGTGTACAAGGTAGTGTTTTTTGGGTTTTCAGGCCCTGGGATTGCTATAAACAGTATTAGCGTCTCCTCAACCTTCTGTGCCACGGGTTCAGAAGATGGCTACCTGCGGCTGTGGCCTCTGGACTTCTCAGCTGTTGTCTTAGAGGCAGGTGAGTAGAGCTGGGACCGGTGCTTCTGAGCTCCACGTCTCCATCAGCCTGCTGCTGTGAAGCCAAAGTTCCACTACCATGTCTCCTAAAGCGATTCTCATAAATGAGGGCATCTTTTATGCCTGCTGTCTCTAGGGGTGGCTGGCTTGGAAGTCTTTTACTTCAACAACTATTATTCATGTTCATTCTTGTAACTCGTAGGAGAAAGGCAAGATCTGGGTGAGAGCAGGCACTCAGTCTTGATTTCTGTGCCCTTGTACCCATGGCTCTTCTGTCCATGAAAAATTAGGGGAGAAGTTGAGCAGTTCTTCACTCTTTTTGAAACAACCACCATAACAGCAGAGCCCGGGGACTTCTAGAAAGGGCAGAGACTAATTTGTCACTAAACTCAAACCTCCAAGCATTCAATCCTGAGGTCACATGGGATGCTTATCCCTGTGTGCATTACTTTCCTAAATGCAAATCTGGTTTGGTAGCTGTGCTCCAGCTGCTGCTGCTCCTTTTCCAGGAGGGTTTGCTGACTCCTGTGTCTTTCTCCAGAGCACAAAGCTCCGGTGAGTTCTGTCTGCATCAGCCCAGACAGCTGCAAAGTCTTGTGCACAACCACTGCCGGGAATCTGGGCTACCTGGATATCCAGTCCCGGGACTATAACACCCTCATGCGCTCTCATGAGGACTCTGTTTTGGCATTCTCGGTGGAGGGGATTTGGAAGCAGATGGCAACGGTGTCTCAGGACAATACCATCCGAGTTTGGGACCTCATTTCCATGCAGCAGGTAGGTGAGATGAGAGTCAGTAGATGTTTCGCATTTATTTATAGTCTGCCTAGTCTCTGTTTAGTCTAGTTATCAAAGTTCCACAGTTCAAGAACCCTTAAATGTCCTCCCTGAAGTATAGTGGGGTACCATGGGCAAGAAATCCTTCTGGAGTATGGACTTCTGAGAGTTTTAGCTTAATGCATAATTTGGCCTTAGCTTCTGAAGGTATTGTTAAACAAAAATATTTTCTTTTCCTCCATCTTTTGAATATTGCTTTTTAACACAAAACATAATACCCAAGGGCTTTATCTAAATGCCCAAAGACCCAGGACTTCACTGGTCTTTACATCCATCCAGGCAGGATGATATTTCTGTTGTGGGACACACTCACGCTGGAGATCTGAGGCTGGTTTGGTGTTAGGTACGGCTGCCAGGTACAGCTTTATCCAGCTTTGTGCCTGCAGTGTGTCTCTTCCCGCAGCTATATGACTTCACAGCTGCAGAGGAAATGCCGTGTGCTGTGGCCTTTCACCCTACCAAGCAGATCCTGGCCTGTGGCTTTGACAGCGGGATGGTGCGGACCTTCAGCTTGGCTGCCTCCGATCTGCTGGGGGAGCACAAGTAAGCGTTTGCAGTGGGAGCAGGTGTGGGTCTAACTGTGGGTGTCCTGGCAAGAGCCACAGCAATAATCATGGAGGTGGGAAAATCACTTTTCTTGAGCTCTACAATCCTCATGTCCCAGCTAGGTGGTTTTCAGGCAGAGATAGCCTGCTGTGCCAAGGCTCTGGGTGGTAAAAGTCCAACCTGCAAAGGCTATGAGGGCTTTCTTTATGACTTCCCAGTGGACAGCTGGCCAACAGTAGGAAAAGGCTTGTCCTAGAGAGCAGCTGAACAGGGAGCCCTTGTGAGCTTCGGCATGGGAAGTGGAGGATGCTCCAAAGGGAGAGGGAGCATGTTCCATCCAGGGACAGCTGGAGTGCTGTGCTTGCTGTTCAGTTTTCTAAAAGGTTGGAGTGTTGATTGTCCTGGGCTGCTGCAGGCGTGAGCATGGTGGGGTCCTCTGCCTGCCCCTGATTATTTTGCTCCCCTGGGTTCTTCATGTTGCTACTGTTTTCTGGGGTTTTGTTTGTTTGTTCTCCTCCCCTTTTTCATGTCTTCTGCCTTCTTTCAGGCAGCACTGCGCTGTGATCACTGGACTGACCTTCTCTCCAGATGGCAATTTCATGTTCAGCTCTTGTTTGCAGGGAACTCTGGCTCTTTACAACTGTATGGCGCAGAAAAGCCACATCATGAGAGTCCTGGGTAAGACTCTGGGCTTGTGGGTTGCCTTTCTTCTTTTTTTATTAGCACAGACGTCCTAGCACCAAAGCCAAACTAGACTCCGCCTACTCAGAGAGAGATTTTCTGATGAATGTTCTGAGCTGCGTCATTTATATTTATACTGTATGTGTGAGCAAGCCCTAGTGACTGCCAACCCTTCCCTATCCGTCCTGGTTCAAATGCTCTCGGTGTTTTGATTTTGTGAATGGGCTGGAATTGCAGAGACCTGCCCTTTCAGGTCTGGGTTCAACAGTGCATTGCCTAGAAGGAACGCAAGTGTAGTCTTCTTACTTATTGCTGACTTAAGCCCTGGCTTACTTAAGCCCTGACTCTTTCCATTTTGTGGATGTGCAGTTTGATTTGTTTAAACTAACCTTGCCCACAGCAGAGCTGCGCAAAGAGCCGTGCTGGTGAACGGAGAAGGTGGAGAGCTGCAGGCAGGGGAAGCAGTGCAGGGGCAAAGCAGTTTGGAAACATTAATGTCACATTTAATGTACGCTTTTGAAATGAGCTGTGACAGCACAAGCTTGGGCAGGAAAAGGGAGCTTCGTTATGCAATGTTGTACAAAGAGGAGGATCCTGCCCCAAGAAGTATGCAGTCGAAGTAGGTGGAGAAGGAATAGGGGCTCAGAGAGATCGGGGAATTTGTCCAAAATAAAATAACCCAAGTTTGGTGTCAGTGCTGCAGCTGGACTTTCACATGTTGACTGTGCTCTGAAAGATGTTCACTGCCTGGCCATGTTCCAGGGACAGAACAGTGGAATTTTGGTAGTGGAATAAATAGAATTGCTCTGATGTCTGTGACTTTTTTTTTTGACCTTTGGGTCTATCCGCCCACCCGACTGACATCAGCATGGTGGGGTTCGGCACTGACTTCATTCTGCACAGGGTTCAGACACCCAGGCTGCAGCTGAACTCTCACATTCATAGCTCCTTGTCACAGCTTCTTGTAACATTAAAAAAGTAAACATTAAAATCAATTTTATTCTCCTTGACTTTGTCCTGCTCTCCTTGAAAACACTGCCCGTTCAGTCAGGCAACAAGCCATGTATCTAGACCTTGTCTTTGAGGTGGTTCACTGCACGCTTTGGGTGTTGCAGATAAAATTTGTAGCATCTTCTACAACAGAGATTGCTTCTTTCTCAGGCCAGAATGTTAACTCAAGGCTGATTCAGAGGCAGGAGAAGCTGCAGCTACCGGTCAGCAGCACCATCACAGAGTGAGCTGGCTGCAGCGTGGGGTTTGCTCCTCTCTTCACTCTCTCTCTTGCTGTGGTCCTCAGGCAATGTGGTGGCCCGGGATGCTGGGAGTGGTTTGGATGCTTTGGTGGTCAGTGGGGACAGCCGTCTCTTGGCCTTTGTGGGTCCCTCCAAGTACATTGTGACCGTGATGGAGGCCTGCTCTCTAGATGAGGTACCCAGCAGGCTTCCCTTGTTTCTGGGGGAGGATGGGAAGGGGAACACGTGCCACAGGGAAAATTCCTGTGGGCTGCATTAGATGAGATAGCTCAAGGGCCTTGGGCACCAGCAATGTTGGAGAGGGCCCTTCCCTGCAAGCAGACGCTTGCTCGGGGTGCTTACAATGAGGTTTTTTTTTCCATTCTGTGAGATAGAAACAACAAAGTCAAGGTTTCTTCTTTTCCGGCTTCATTCCACTCTAGAAAGGTAACCTGGAGAAGTCTTGTGTAGACTGTCAGCTCCAACTCCTCTTTGTGAGCTGCTCTCCTGGGCAGTAGGGACACTGCCTGGACCCTGCAGCCCCTCATTGGGTGGGAAGGGAAGGTCTGGGGGCTCCATAGCCTTGTGCTAGGAGAGCCATGAGAGGCTCCTGAGGTTTCTGCAGTATTTGTTCTAGGATGTTTGTTCAGTACCTCCTTGTTTCACAGCTGCTGAGGGTGGACATCAGCATCCTCGATTTGAACAGCACAGCCTTGGACTCTGCAGCGAGAGTCTGCTTTGCTCCGGTGCCTCGAGGCGAGCTCCTGGTGACTACTTCTTCCAATAAAATCTTTGTGCTTGATGCAAAAACAGGACGACTGGTGCGACAGGTAGGATGCTATGAAATTCATGCACTGAGGTCTCGTGCCATGTGGGGCTTGGGCACTTCATGTCACTGTAGGAGGCTAAATGAGAGAAGAGCTCATCCTGGAGTTCACAGGCTTCAAAGAAACATGAGTGCCAAGCATGTAGCTATGCTGGTGTGGTCGTGCTCAGGGTGAGCCTGAGTTTGTCCTTGTTTTCTGTGTTGTCACGCTCCTGTTGTCTTGTTGAAGCATAAGTAAGGACAGGAACTAGCTTAGTGCTGTTTCTTGTTCTCAGGTGTCTCCTGTGCACAAGCTGTCCTGTTCTTCCTTGGCGCTGAGCAAGGATGGCAGGTACCTGCTCACTGCTGGTGACAAAGTTGTCAAAGTGTGGGACTATCAGATGCGCTTCGATATCAACTTCCAGGTACTGCCCACAATGGGAGGGAAGGGGGTTGGTGTTGCCCTGATTGAACATTTCTGAATCCCTGGAGAAGAGAGCAGCAAATGCCCTCTATGTGACTTGGCCCAGTGTCCCCAGTCCCAGTTTGCCCAGCAGCTGAGAAATGCAGCCCTATTCCCACACTGTAATAACGCCCTGCACTGAGCATGGGCTGGGGCTGCCAAAGCACTGCACCTAGTGGACCCTCTGCGAAGGTAAGTGTTACCTCTGTGCTAGGGACAGAGCCACCCAGAGAAGAAAATGGCTTGCCCAGGGTATTGAGAGCTAGGATAAGACCTTGGGGGTTTTCAGCTTCTGCTTGTTTCTCCAGATCAGTGTGGTGAAGGTCAACCCCAGGTTGATCAATCCTAGGTCTGAGCACTGTAGGGTGTGGTGCTGGCCTCTGAGGGGATCTTCTGCTGAGGAGTGTAGACACTGTCTACACAGGGCAGGGAGTGCAGTAACCACCATGCTGATAGGACAGGCATGGTGATGGAGAAGTTCAAGGCATGCTCTCTCCCAGGTGTACATTGGCCACTCGGAGCCAGTGCGCCAGGTGGCCTTCACCCCAGACCAACAGCACGTCATCAGTGTTGGAGATGCCATCTTCCTCTGGGATTTCCTGGCTCTGCCAGTGGAGAGGTCACCCCCACCTGGGTAAGTGCACAGTGCTAGGCAGTGTGTTCCCCTGCTTCCTGTCACCTCCCCTGCCCCATCCCCTCTCGGTGTAACACTGGTCTCCTTGCCTTTCCAGGGCTCATTCCTCCGAGTCCGCTCTGCTGCTGGGAGCAGGTGAGTTTGCCTCCTCCTGTGAGTTGTGCTGGCCAGCAGGTTGGCAGCTCTTCCACAGCTGCTCTTCATGGCAGGGAGTAGGGGTTGGGGGTTTTTGGTTCCTTCCCTCAGTGGGTCAAATAGCAGGGGCCTAACCAGCTAATTAATCCCAAGGGACAGTCAGTCTTCAATTAACTTGCACCTCTCAGTGGGAGTCTGCCAAGGAGGGGATGCTCTGAGCAGAGCCGCTCTGGGTTTCTTGGTAGGTCTTTCAGTTTTTGCCTTTTATCTTTCCCTGCTTCCATCTCTTCTGTTGTCTTTTTCCTGCCCTCACTGTCCCTCTCTCTGTTTGTCCGCCTCCTTTCTTGAAGGACAGAGGAGAAGTGGCTTCTCCTGTGTAGGAGGAAGCTGGAGAAATGAGCTTGGAGGTATCACCATCAATCAACTCAGGTGGATGAGAGGATCTAAGGGATGAAGGAAATTACACAAACCCTTTTCTTTTCACAGAAGGGAGCTCTGAGAAGCTAAAAGGTGCCTCTGAGACACCTCGGCAGACAGTTCCTCTTCCGTTTTTGTCCTCACCACCATGTTTGGATGTCAGCTCTGTCCACCAAGCGGGATGTCAAAGTAAGAGGAACTGCTTGCAGGGAAGGGGAAAATTAATCTTGTTTTAGGAAAAAACTCCTTGCCTAATTCAGCAGCATCCTTGGAGCCATCCCTGCCTGTGATCCCCTTCCTGCAGACTGACAGACCAGTCTGCGCTTTCCTTCCCCTAACTTGGACAAAGCCAGCCAGAGGTGCTGGGGTTCAGCACTGCTTTATCCTCTGCTCTTGTCTGTAGACTAAGCTGCTGGCACAGCTTCTCTGAGGGCTATGGTAAATACCTTGCTGGACATACTCAGGAGGAAATAATCTGCTTTGCCCTCCACCCTAACGGATGGGCTGTTACACAGAGCAGGAGAATGACACTACCAGAATCAAAGGGTTGGTCACACATGAAACACTCCTGAAGGACATGGATGGCCCTGTCCTCCCACTAATTTTTCTCTTCAGATATTTTCTCTGAGTCAGACAAAGAGGAGGAAGCAGGTCTGCCAGGCAGCAGCAGGATGGTGGCAAACAGAGACAAAGATGCCTCGGTCCTTGTGGTGGAGTCGGTCAGAAACGAGGAGCTTCTTGTTGTGAGGCCCAAAGTGAGGCAGGAGAGCTCGAGGTCTCCTGGAGAATCAGCAAACGGTAAATCAGGGGTATTCCCATCTTGTACAGAGCTTGGCTCCTTAGGGGCATGATGTGTGCAGGCCTGCATGGCAGCTTGGTCTATGCCTGAAAAATAAAGGAAGATCATTATTAATATGGTACAGATAGACGTAGACATGTGCTCCAAGTTGTGAGACAAAGGGCGGCAATGTGTTCCTTGGGGCTCTTCCCTTGGGTGTGATTTACCAAGGGAAGTCGGTATTGAGGGAAGCTCATGCTGGTCCCCAAGACCGCTTGTTTTTCTGGCTCTTTCCCTGCTGCTGCTTCTAGGCATACCAGAAGCCCCTCTTCAGCTTGGAGCCAATATCATCTCTAAGTGGCACGTTCTGTTAAAATCGGCTGAAATTAAAGCTCCCGATGTCTCTATTAATAGATGCATAGTCACAAAGCTGCAGCAGTTTGTGGCGAGCTGCCAGAAGCAGGCAGCTGCCAGCACTCAGCCCCAGGCAGGACTTGTTGGAAAGCTTCAACATAAAACTGTGCCTCCGCCACTCTCGTTGAAAACCTCTTTCTAGCTGTGTGGCTTATGCTTTCGCAGCAATGCCCAGGGCACGCACCGTGGATGCCCTTAAGCTGTTTGCAGTGTGGTGTGGCTGAACGTGATGATGGGAGGAGATGGATGTTCCTCCTTTGCTCCTGGAAAGCTGGTGCTTTTCTTATGGCCAGTCACGTAGGAGCATGTGCAACGTTGCAGTCTGATTTTTTTTTTTTTTTTGCCGTGTGTGTGTGTGTGTGTGTATGCACGCACATACGCAGCATCTGAATGGACAGCAAGCCACAGCCTAGCTGCTGCTCCCAAACCATTCCCAGGAGCAGCATCCCATAGGTACTGTTTTCTTCTTTGTGTGGCAGAACCCAGAAAGGAGACCAAAAGTCCCAAGTCCCAGTGCTCCGTCCGCCCAGATTCCTACCGGCATTTCACTCCTCGGTTTAAGGCATCGGTGCTCCCCCAGGTGAGAGTTGTGCCAGGGCTGGTTACCCGGGCAGGTGGCAAACAGGCATTTTGGGGCTGGGGTAGGTGGATTTTCCAAATTGTTTCCATTTTGTTCTCTGTTTGAAAGCAATTTGTGAAATACATCCCTGGGCCTGATGTTCAATTAGAAACTCCTAACATTAGTTCCCCTTTCTCCTCTACATGCAGCTCTTTCCACACTCATAAAAAGTGAGTTGTGATCAACTCGTTTTCTGTTCAGCAAATCTGCATACATTTTTATTCAAAAGAAATGGAAATGGCATGTGCTATTGAAAGTGAAAGACGAGTGAGCAATGGAGTGATTCATCATGCACCCATATTTGCGAGCAGATGCGTTGGCAGAGCAGGCTGGGGAAGGCAATCCATCGAGCGTAGTGAAGATAGTCAAGGCACAGCTCTCACTCTGTTAACAAACAGAGCAATAATAAAACAGAAACTTAACTCAACCTTTTCCTAAGCTCTGTTGTTCGCGGTGCTGGGAGAAAAGCTACATTCAGCTTGCACCCTCAGTTCTCTCCTCTGTCCCTCCAGCTGGTAGCATTCTTTTCCCCCCACTATCTTCCTATTGAAACATCTACATCCCCACGTCAGCAAAACCCATTGAACTCTTTCCCAGCAGGATTAGCAGCTGCTCATCGGCTGGGCAGTTGCTGCCAGCCTGTTTTGTGCCCCATCTGAAAGCATCTGTGCCTGGTTTTGCTGGTGCAGTTTCTCTTTTCTATGTATAAGAGTGCACTTTGGTATTCATCTGTTGATGTGTTGAACTTGAATTGTGTGAGTATTGGCATGAGTCTGTGTGTTGTGTGTGTGAGGGGGTGCGTGTGCTTGCATGCATGCTTTTTCTTATGTGGGTGTTGAATGTACCTGACTGGGCCATCCTTCTAGAGCTTATTTTAAGCCAGTTTCTATTTTTCTTGCAGCGTTTCTCATCTCCTCCAGCTGGCAGTGAGGTCTTAAAGCTGAAAGCAGTGATCGGCTACAATGGGAACGGCAGAGGGAATATGGTGTGGAAGCCGGACACAGGTACACTGGGAAGGCTCTGAAGGGGCGGGAGGTGCACGTACTGAGCCAAGTTATGATCTTTGAGCTGTTGGGTTGGGATCTTTGCTTTAACACAGGGGTTCTTTGCGTTGGTAAAATCCAGTAACCCTTCTTCTTTGCTATTGGCAAATGTTACTTGATACGGGCAGGCTCAGGCTTCAGCTGTTGAGTGGATAGAGCAGAAGGGAAGGCTCTCACAAAGGCCATCTTGCCTCCTTTCTCCAGGCTGCCTGACAGCTTTGATTTGCTCAGGTTAGGGGAAGTGAGATTTTACTCCACTCTCAACCTGATGGGAAGGATGCTGACAGGCTGTGTAGAAGAGTCAGCTTTTACAGATTACTGAAAAAACGAATTTTCCTGAATTCTGATGTAGGTTGTAGTGGGTGCTGTATGTGAAGCCTTTACATTAAAACATCCCATCTCCTCCTCCTCTGCTAGGCTTCTTTGCCTACACCTGTGGCTGCGTCATCGTGGTTGAAGACCTGCACTCAGGATCACAGAATCATTGGCTTGGCCACACAGAGGAGATCTCTACGCTCGCTGTCAGCCATGATGCCCAGGTAGGAGAGGTTTCTGCTGCCCCATGCCAGGTTTTGTCTGTGTTGCTTTGGGCTAAAGGAATGTCATAGACTAAAATCCCATTTATCCGTTCCTTCTTCTGCCTGCTGCATGGAGACCCGGGCTTATGCAAAGGAAATAAATGTTTTGGAGCCTAGCTATCCATTGTGCTGGCTCAGTGTGACAGTAAAGGCTGCTCCCTTCCTCTGGGTGATGCTACCATTCCTTCCTGCTATCAGCTGATGGCTGTTCTCACAGAATTTTTCATTTGCCAACCACATCACTTTAATTTGAGACTAACAGATGCTAAGACTAACTAACTAATGAAGTGTTCTCTAATTGTTTACTAAGGTCTCAGTGACAACATACTGTTCTGTTAGGTTCTTGCCTCTGCCTCGGGAAAGAGGAATGGAGACTCCCATTGTCAGATCTGCATCTGGAATGTCCAGGATGGGGTTTGCACAACAAGTCTCTTCCATCATGAGACGCAAGTACAAGCCATGGCATTCTCTCAGGATGACAGGTTCCTTGTTACCCTAGGTGAGCATACCTGTAACACCAGGTGTGGGTGCAGGAGTACACCCTAGAGTAGACAGCTCATGGGAGGAAGATGTGTAATACCTGCGAGATGTGTACCAGGCTCGTGGGTATGAAGCTGTTGCTTGGTAGCCTCGGGACAATAGATAATGCAGCATGTAAAACTGCAAGTGATCTCGGGTCCTCCAGGGAGACCGCCTGCAGAGGTACTCTTTGCAGCTGAGCATGCTTCCAGGGTGCTGTCGGCAGCGTTTTGAGGGGAAGCATGTGCCCTGTGCGTCTTAGTCGCAGTTATGAACACTGGGCTCCCTCCAGCTCCCCTTCAGTTCTTTCTCATTGCCCCAGCTAGCTCATTTTTCTTGAAGTTACAGCATTCTTTTCTTGGCTCACTAGGGCTTGTTAAGCCCGTGTAAATAGTTTGCAGTTACTATATATAGTATCCAAAGGGAAAAGCCTTCTTCTGGACTTCTTATTGCTGCTTAGGTGGAATTGCATACAAGTAGCTAGGTTTCAAACTGTGCGCCTCCTGCCAGGCAGCAATGCCAGCACAAGATGGACACTCAAGCTGTCTGTTTTGTTTAGGCAGGGGACATTTAAAGGACAAATATGCAATTAGTAAGTTCTTGTTTTGCATGAGAGAGGACCTACAGAGAAGGCCATACACTCTTTCTGGGCTGGTAAGTCTGCTCTTGGGAAAAAGCAAGCTTTGCTG
This sequence comes from Balaeniceps rex, assembly GCA_013401315.1. Lineage (NCBI taxonomy): Eukaryota > Metazoa > Chordata > Aves > Pelecaniformes > Balaenicipitidae > Balaeniceps > Balaeniceps rex. The sequence continues at coordinate 56,814 of VYZW01004938.1, forward strand.
GAGAGGAAGAGAGCTTTGTGCTCTCCATGGAGCAGCATGGGAGAGGAGCCCTCCTCCAGCTCTTGTCTGGGCTGCAGAGAAGAGAAAAGCTGAAAGTCTGCACTGAGGTTATGGAGCTTGGGAAAGGCAGCAGGTGAGCACTGCACTTCGGAGCTGTCTGGGAGCTGGGGATCTTTTCCATCACCAAGGCCAGTGCCTTCTGCTGCCACCCAGATACAGTGGCTTCCATTAAGATCAGCTCCCATCTCAGCTTGGACCTCAGCAATGGTGACATCCCTTTCTTATTTCAAGACTGTTGTTAGCCCTGAGTGCGCAGTATCACTGGAAGGCTTGCTTGGGGCATACATCGAGGTATGCAGTAGCTCCTAAGGATGTAGAAACAGCAGAAAACCTGCTCTGCCTGCTGAAATCCCTACCATGCCAGCCATCAGCCAGTTCAAATACTGGCTGCAGACCCTGCTGCAAGGGCCAGATTTGCTACAACCTCCAGCATGAAGTATTGGGCCAGTTACATCTGTCCTCAACTTGGATGAGGACCCATCATGTTGTGCAGCTTTTGCTGAGCACACAAAGAGCCGTGTCCATGCCTGGGACGGTGTTTGCAGCAGTGGTGTCTGAACAACTGGACAAGGGAGTGGCATGGTTGATGCGTGTGTGCAGTGTGTATGCTTGCAAGCATCCGGAAGAAACACTGAGGCTGCAGACTTTACTCCTACTGTCTTTCACATTCTACCTAGGGGACTACAGCGATCAAACCATTGCTCTGTGGAATACCTACACTTACGAACTCATGTCATCGACTTGTATCTCGGAGCCAGTCCATGATGTGGCTTTTAGTCCTCTTTCTCACAGGGAACTGGCCTGTGTGGGGAAGGGAGCCATGATGTTTTGGCTGTTGGAGCAGCAGGGAGCTGATGTCAACCTCAAGGTAAACCTCAGTTTTACCTTCTTTTAAAATTTCTGTTCAACATCTCTGACTTTTTTTCAATGTAGGTAAGCATCATATTCTCACTGATGTTTCTGTTTTACGTGCTCCGGCAGGTTCATCGGGCCCCTGCCCCGGACGTGTTAGGGCCGGTGGAGCTGACCTCTCTGTGCTACGGTGCTGACGCTCTTCTTTATAGTGGGACCAACTCGGGCCAGATCTGTGTGTGGGACACTGAGACTAATCACTGCTTCATGACATGGGAGGCCGATGAGGGGGAGATCGGTGGGTGCAGATGCCCCAGGCATCTGTCAGGGCTGTAACAGGGAACTTGTTAGGAGAGAACAGCAACGAGCTTGCAGACCTCCAATTTCAGCTGTGCTCCAAAAACCAGTTTGCTGTGTCGGATGCAAGATGCATGGATGCATGGGTGACCTGGATCTGTGAGAATGGATCTGTGACTTGAGTTTCCTCGGGGTCCTGGGTTTCCTGGGGGGTTCACCTCTAGCTTGTAAAAACGCTGGGTATTGGGCTGCAAAAGACCCCTGCTGCCCTGCCCAAATGAATCAGTGCCAGCCCGAATGGCTGTCAGGAGCACACCCTGGGAGATGGCTGAGAGCAGTGGATATTCATGGGTGCCCTTCATTCCCCTGTGGCCTCCCAGGTGTGCTGGTGTGTCGGCGCAACAGGCTGGTGAGTGGCAGCAACACGAAACGCATCCGCCTGTGGGCAGTGGCCACCGTGCAGGAGCTGAGGCTGAAAGGTCCCGATGCCAGGTAGGAGGTCATGGCCCCAGCACCTCCGCTGTGCTTGCACCCGTGTCGAGAACACTCTGTTCTGTTGCGATGCTCTTCCCCTCATCTGGCATTTCCCAGGACCTGTCTGAGACGTGGCTTTTCAGGGACAGGCATCGGCTCTGGCTGCAACCATACTGCTCCTGTTGCTCTTCATCCTTAGCTTTTCCTCTCCATCCCGTGACTGCTGATTCTCTCTGTCTGGATCTTTTTACTGAATTTTTGCCACAGATAGCTGAACCCTCTTAATACTGGAAATAGGTGGAGTTTATCATGCCTGAAGTTTGTGTCGGTGATTTGTAGGAACTAGTTTAAGAGAGTTAGTGAAATACATTGCCTTTTTTTGTTCTCTTGTGCTATTGCAACCCCTATTTTCTTTCTTTCCTATAAAAGACGGTTGCAGTGTAGTCACTGTTCAATGTACAGGAGCCCCTCATTGAACCATTTAGCTGCAAATACATGACTGGGTTCATTAGAAAATTGCATTTAAAGGAGGCAGAGTGGCTGTTCCAACAGTTGAGCCAGTCCTTCTCGCATCCTCCTTTCCTCCAGGTCTACCTCAGTCCTGTTAGAACATGAGATTACCCTCGACGGGACGATAGTCAGTGCAGCCTTTGATGACTCTCTAGAAATGGGAATTGTGGGCACCATGGCAGGAACCCTGTGGTACATCAACTGGACGGAGAGCACAAGCATCCGACTAATCAGTGGCCACAAGAACAAGGTTAGAGGGGCTGGGCTGGGGTGGTTTGTCCCTCAGAGCAGTGAGTGCTGCATGTGCTGTCCGTGCCCCAGGAAGTGTGTGCAGGCTGCAGAAGCGTTCCCTGGTCTGGCCATGGGAAAGGTCAGGGAGCTGCAGGGCTCGCTAGTGCTGATGGGACAACATGGAGGAGTCTAGAGAGAAATGTGCACACTGAGGAGTCCAACATCAAGAAGTCTGAGCTCATCCACTCTAGCCTTAGGTGTTTAATGGCCTCAGCCTGGGAGCAGCTGTAGGCCTTTCCGCTGGAGCAGAAGAATGCAGTTTGCAATCACTAAGGCTTCATTCCTGAGTGCTCTGACTTCTGCCTGCCTTCTGTTTGCTAGCTGGACGTCCATATTGGATAACATTTTCTTTGCCTAAAACATTAAAAAAAAAAAAAGAAGAATGACTGTTTTGAATTTTGCTGTTGCTTTGGGGTATCTTTATGCTACAGACAAAAGATTTCAAATGGTAGAAGAGAAGGTATTTTACTTACACCTGTGTTGTGTAGTGGCTGGTCCTAGTTTTGGAGTTATGTTTACTGGTTTCCATTACAAGCTTAGTGGTCAGCCAAAGATTTAAAGACAAAACCAAAGCACCCCACCTTTCTTTACGTCTGGGGCTTCTTGTCTGGTGTCTCCCATGAGAGGGGTCCTGGGGGATGAGGGGGGCAGAGGAGCTGATGTCCTCTAGGCTGCGGCATTTGTAGGGTCCCTGTTCCCCATCTCTGTTCTCGCTGCAGGTGACCGAAGTGTGCTTCAGTCCTGATGAGACTCACTGCACAACGTGCGGGGAAGATGGCAGCGTGAGGATTTGGTCTCTGGGCAGCATGGAGCTGGTGGTACAGTTCCAGGTGCTCAACCAGGTAATCGTTTGTGTACTTCAATCTCTTCCTCTTGATAGAGGGCACAGTCCACTGCTTGGGATTGCAAGGACTGCTTTAGTCCTTGCAGAGTAGACTAAAGCTGGAGAAATACTTGCAGGTGGAGCTTTTAGTGCACTTGATTGCACAGTCCTGCTGTCTTCACTGTGTCATCAGGTCTCTGCCCTGGGTTCCTTTGCAGAGCTGCCAGTGCCTGGCCTGGAAGCCTTGTCCTGTTGATGCATGGGGAGCTGAGAGCCAGCATGTAGTGGCAGGGTACAGTGATGGCACCATCCGCGTGTTCAGCATTTCCAGGACAGAGATGGATCTGAAAATGCACCCCCATTCCGTTGCACTGACAGCAATTGCCTACTCTACAGATGGTGAGGCTGTCTGTTATAAGAGTGGGGAGATGTTGCCTTGGGGAGCATGGCTTGATTGTGCCTGGGTTACCCTGACCTCCAGCTGCTCTGCGTACTGGTGACCTGCGCAAAAACCTGGGGCCAGGGAGAGCCAGAGAACTTATATCAGTGAGCTTTGGTAACTCTGCCAGCTGAGCACGTGGTAAATGGGACACAGGAGGTATATTAGCGATGGTGTAGCAAAGGGTTTGGGTACAAGAAGCATTCCTTTGTGTCCTTCTGCTTACAGTCTGCAGTGGCTCTTCTTCAGTGTGGTGTTTTAGTGGGTGTCTCTGAGACATCTCATCTTACCCAGCCCTTGACTCACATGTTCCCAGCCTTTCACGGTGTTTTGGGACACTGGTATCCCACAATCTTGGATCTTTTTCCTATGGGCTTTTTCTTCTGCAAGAAGTGTCCCATTTCTTTTCTCTCCTCTGCCCACAGGAGAAATGATCTTATCGGGGGGCAAGGATGGGCTCGTGGCTGTCAGCAGCCCTCGCACCGGAATGACTATCCACGTCCTTGCTGACCACAAAGGCTCCCCCATCACTGTTCTCCAGTGTACCAGGAAGCAGGTGAGACCTCACTCCCTGCCCCAGTGCTGTGCGGGAGCGAGACCCTTGTGAGTCACTGCACAACTGTGGGAAGCAGCAGCAGTGTGGCTGGGTCAGTCAGCGAGCTTGCTTTGTTGTCCCTCGCCTTTCCTCTTCAGGCCCCCATCCCCTCCAGTAACTTCTGTTCAGTTTTTCTAGGGATGTCTTCAGTGGGTTAAAGCCACAGGTGTTGCAGGTGCAGTCCTGAGTGAGGCTGTGCCTGCGGGTGGGGAGATGTTTGGTGGCTGTTGTGGACACACTGCATGCAGATGTGATGTGTACCCACACTGCAGGCTGTTGGAGAGCAGCACCCCTTGAAAGCGGCCCAGGCTGTGATCTTTCAGCCTCTGTGCCCCTGAGGAAGGGCTCAGCGTGCTTTCCCCACTTCACTCCTTGGCAGCCTGGCCTCCTGTGTGTAGCTTGCTCTTTGTACAGTTCCTCTGTGGAGCTAGGAAGACTTGGTTGTGCAGCAGTGTGATGGTTTTAGCATCTCCTTTGTCCTTCTCTTCACGGAGAGTTGTCTTCTTTTTTGCAGCAGAAATGAGAATAATTTTGCCTAACTTCTCAGGCTTTAAAATCATCCACTGCAAGGTTGTGTTCCCTGGTAATTCTAGACTTAGGAGATCCTCCTTGGTTTTAGGTGAAGGGCGTTGTTAGGGGACACACGGTATCTGCAAGCACTCCTCTAGGAGATGTGCAGATCTGGAGGGTGTCCTGAGGAAGAGATCTGTGTCATTTAGGCCAGGCACTCGCCCCTCCTCCAGCAGCCTCTTCTGCTGGGGCTTTCAGCCCAGAGCATGCCACCGGTTCCAATACCATGGCTTCCTTGTCCTATTTCATTCTAAGTAACTTTAAGCGCTGCCCAAATGGAGGTTAATCCTGGCGTTGATCCCCTGCGCCATAAGGCCTGTGTTCCCACAAGCTCCTGCCCCACACTAGCTCTATTGGCAGCTTTCTTTAAAGCTTCTGTACTGCCAGAGTCACAGCATTGCTTTTATCTTCTGTAGTACCGTGACTTTGGGGTGGAAGGAGGTGAGCTCTGGCTGGCCACCAGCTCAGACCGACGGGTCAGCGTCTGGGCCTCCGACTGGCTGAATGATAAGTGCGAGCTCCTCGACTGGCTCAGCTTCCCGGCTCCTGCTGTCCCCGAGGTGAGCATGGCACCTGCTGGCACATGCCAGCCCCTGCCAGCCCCTGCCTGCTCATGGCGTGGGTCTCGGCACCAGCCGAGCTGGAGGAGGGATACCTCAAGGTTCTGAGCGGGATGGGGCCAAAGAGAGTGTGTGCTTAGGAAAGTTATCTTCATTAGTTCTGCTGCTTGTAGAGTATCTTGTTAATGCACCTTCTTGCGTGTCAAAAGGCAGCAGGAACTGTAGCAGTGCCTAACCACCAGGAAGGACTGACTTTGTAAGCGTGAGGAGTCAAAACCTGCATCTGCAAAGAGCTGACACGCCTGTGCTATGCAAAACAGAGCACAGGCAGCAGTGAGCACAGTGCACAGAAGAGAGACCTAATTATGAGCATGCTGCTAACTTTGACACTCCCAAAGAGCATCAATATTCAGAGCCAGGAGCCCAGTGATGGGTTCATAGAGCCGTGTACTCTAGCCCTGTGTGTCTGTGACTCTCTGCAGAACACTTTGTCTCCAACCCAGGTGTGAGATTTGGCCAGCAGGACACCTGCTAGAAAGGGGAGGAGGGTCTGTATCGGAGATGATGTGGAGATAGTCCCCGGTACACATGACATTGGCATGCAGAAGGGAGCTGGGTCTTTTTGGGGGGCAAGCGGCGGTGCCTCAGCCTGCCACCCTCGAGGCCAAGCACCGTCCGGGCCCATGCAGCAGTTGGGTTCTGTCAACGTTTCTTCTGTTTCCAAAACGATGGATTTCCTCTCCATGAAGGAAACTCACTACAGGTCTCCCCACAGTGAACTGGGGAAGTAGTAAAGATCTATCTTCTGGGCCCTATTTTCTTGTGTTAAACAGATCCATAACCCCATGCCACCTTCAAGCCCATGTAGCAATAATGCCTTGGTGGAAATTCAACCTGTTGGACCCTCATGTGTCCCGCTCCTATGACAGTAAACAATTTGTTTCAGGTTTCCATGGCAGCATGTGGTTTCTCTTTGCTTTGCCATGAGCATGTCTGAGATGGCAATGCAAGAGGAAACAGCCTTCATCATACTAATTTCCCGCTGCTCAGACACCTGCAGCCCAAGGGCTGCTGTCACTCCATACTCTCCTTTTGTCCTGCACTACATTGGGTCCGGCTGGAGAAGGTAGCCTCAATTTTGTTCCTTTTGGTTTCCCCTGCCAGGGTCTTGGCAGCCTCCCGCCCAGCCTGGCTGCGTTCTGCCCTTGGGAACCTGGTATCCTGGTCTACGTCGGCTTTGGGATGCGGAAAGAAGCCTTGTTTTACAGTCTGCAGAAGAAACAGGTACTCGTGCCCTGCCAGGGTGGCACAGGTGCTCCTCTGCCGCTGTGGAGCCATGGCCACGTTGAATGAGGTGCAGTGCGGGGAGGCAGTGCTGCCCTGTGCATAAAGCCAAGTCTGAAGGTGTGGGGTGGGCTCAGGCAAGCAGCTGCTTAGGGCGACAGCTTTTGATCTCAGAAACTCTGAGTCTGACCCAGGTAACTGGTGAGTGGCAGGGACCTGCACCTGCCTTGGGCTGCATCTGAGCAGGCTGCCAGTCCCCACTGCCACCCCGCTGCCTTTCACTGCCTGTTGCCTGACAGGAGGGGAAGGCGTTTGCTTTCAGGAGCACTAACAGTCTCTAAATCTTTGAGCTGAGTCTCCTCTGGAAAGTTGATGCCTTTGGCAGGTTTCTGAGCTCTGAGAGGTGCTGTGCATCTGTCAGCCTCCCCTTTGAGAGGAGCGCTTTACAATCCTAATGACTGTGACTGCAGCAGCTCTGGTCTCCTGCCTGCTCATTTCTGAGGTGTTGGTGTGTTTCTCTTGCTGGAACGCAGGTAGTTGAGAAGATCTCCTTGCCGTACTTCGCCACATCGCTCAGCCTGTCTCCTGCAGCACGCTTCATGGCTGTTGGCTTTGGAGGTGAGCATCGGAGGGTGCCGTGGGCTCTGCTGCCCAGGCTGTCTTGTCCTCATGTAACCTTCCATGGGGAGGGGTCTCCTGTTCTTCCTGCCATTGAGGGGAACCAAGTGTCCATTTTTCCTTTAAACAAGAGATGTGCACACACACCAGCCCGTGTCCTCAGACCCTGGGAGCTATGGTCCTGGGACTGCAGGTAGCTGCCCCATTCCTGGGCAGGGTATGCACCAGGCAAGGAGAAAACTCTGAGGGACACAGGTCAGAAACAAGATGGATGAGCTCAGTGCTGTTTGTCAATGAGCAGGATTTGTCACTCAGATGACTCCTTGGGGTTACAGGCTGTCTTCATCTCTGCTTATCAGCAAACAGCTCTGTGACTGTGTGAGCTACAGCCGGAGAGGCAGAATGTACCTTCCCCCAGCATGGAGACAATCAGCACCCTTCTGTCAAGGGCACCTTGCTCCTGTAGCTGTTTGTACTTATGTCCATCCCCCTCTGACAGCAGCTCTTGAGAACGGGGTGAGCTCTATGCCTGCCCCAGAGCTGCGGGGCATCTGCTCAACCCGGGGCTGGGCGCTTCTGGGGGGTTGAGACAGCAGAGTTGCACTAATGCGTGCTGCTGCATCCATTACTGCTGTGTGCCAGTCTGACACACAGCGTGGAGCTGCTGTGTCACGCTCTCTCCCCATTACCAGCCACTAATTGCCTGCTTGCTTAGGCAAGAAGCTGTCCCCTGTCACTCAGCTTATTGAACTTGCAGCTCAGCAGGGGGGAGAAGTCCTGGGGTGGGTGACTGGGACAGGCCCCACGGCAGCAGGGCCTTCTTCCCCTGGCACTGAGCCCTCTCCTTTCCCCGCAGAACGGCTCCTGAGGCTGCTGTGCTGCCCTGCCAGTGATGCACAGGACTACGTCGGCCATGATGATGCTATCCACCTCTGCCGCTTTGCCCCCTCTGGCCAACGCCTCCTTACAGCCTCACACAGTGCCGTCCTTATCTGGGAGCTCACGGGCACCTGAGCCGGGAGCCCCCTGGACCAGCGGCGCTTCTCCAGCGGGGGAGGGCCAGCAGCAGCATCCCCTGGGCCAGGCCCGGCTCCCCTTGCCAGGCGCCAGCTCCTGGGCGCTGCCCGGGCTTAGGCCTCAGCCAGGCCTCAACCAGGCCCCAGCCACAACCTCTCCTCCATCCGCGGGTTGCTGGGGCTGGAAGCGGTGGCGAGCCCGCAGGCCAGGCCCGGGCGGTTGCGGGATGTGTTTTACGGCCCCGTTTGCCGTTTGTTTTTTTGTTAATAAAACATCGAAAGCCGAAGCCAGGAGGTCTCGGGGTTCTGCGCCCGGCCCCCGCCCGCCAGGGGGCGCCGCTCTGCGCCGCCGCTCTGCGCCGCCGCTCGCTNCCGGCAGGGCCTCGCCTGCGGGGGAGGCCGGGGGGAGCGGCCGGGCCTGCCCCCTGGCCCTGGCCCTGGCAGGCTGGCGGGGCGGGAGACGTGTCCCCAGCTGTGACGGCCGCGGTAGCAGTGCCCTTTAGCCGCCGTTGCCAGCCCCGCGGGCCCCCGTTTCTGGCGGCTCCGGCGGGCGGGTCCCTTCCCGCGGGCTCTCTCTAGCAGCCGCGGGCGAGCCGGGCTGAAGCGCTGCACCGCTTTATCGGCCTCCGCCCCGAGGTCTGCCCGCTGGGCAAAGACACCGACGTCCCCTTCGCCCGCGGGCCCAGCCGCCCCGAGCCCCGCGGGTGTGATTGATGCCGTCCGCTGGCTCCGATCGTGGCTGCCGCCTGCCGCTGCGCCCGGCCCGTGTCCTACTCGGGCTCTGCCGGGCCGGTGCTAACGTCTTCCCTTTCTTTCCTAGCCCAGGTGGGGAAGACATCTCTGATCATGGCTCTGGTGGGCGAGGAGTTCCCTGAAGAGGTGAGCGTGAGGGGGGGACCCCTGGGCCCCCTGGCTGGGTGCCCTGCCAGGCAGCGGTGGGATGGCTCTTTCCCAAATGGCACCAGCCCGAGGCGGGGGTGTCTGGGAGGTGCATGCAGCTCCTTGGGGACTGTTGACAGCCACGGGGCTGGTTTGAGTGAGTTTTAAGCTTGTGAGGACCACCCAGAGCTCTAGCTGAAACGGTATTTTCTGCAGTTTGTGCTCTAATCCCTGACCTGGGGCCCTGTCTGCCCTGGGGAGGGGTTTAGGTACCTCCTAGGGCTCTGCTGCCCGCTGCTTCGGCCAGCGCACTGCTGCTGGGGGTCTTTGCGTCCACCAGTGCAGCAGACCATGGGACCCAGCCTTGCCCTCTGTGGCAGGGCCATTTGTTCCCCGGCTCTAGCCTTGCTGTGGCAGCACCTGCACAGAGCCCTTGGAAGGGGCTGAGCTGCATTCCCTACCCTTTAGTGCTTGTCTGGAGAAGGGCTTGGTGCTTTGAGCTGGGCCATCTGCAAGGAGCAGCATCTAGCCCACCTATGTGTGCCCCTTGCAGCCTCCGGCTCGGTGGCTTGCTGTCCCATCACGGTTTGGATGGGGAAACAGGATTGGTCTGGCCATCAGGCAGCTTCTCCCACTGCCTGGAAGCAGATGGTGCCCTCCGTGACGTTTGCGCTGGGAAGCATCAGCTCCAGGGACTCGGGAGGACCAGCTCAACGTACCTTCCTATGCTCTCGCAGCAAAGCCTGGACAATCAGCTTAGTGCTTCTCCCAGCTGCTAAGAGGTCAAGCTGGAGAGCTGGGGAAGCACTCAGGGCTTATCTCCAGAGCTGTAGCGGGGGTGGCAGTGCTGACTTGTCTGAAAGCTGGGTTCCCTGGCAGGACTCAGCACTGTCAGGAGCTGTGTCTCGAGCGAGGGCTCGGGATCAGGAGGCGGTCGGAGGTTTCACTGCGGGGACACTGGCTGTGCAAGGGCTGAACTATAGCGAGCCAAGCCACAGCTGCAGCCCAGTGGGCCAAGAGCGATCTGTGGTCTGGAGCTTGTCCCACCCTGGCAGAGAGGGTGCTGGGCAGTAGCCACATGGGGATCTGAAGTCCCTTGTCACCCGTCATCTCAGTTGTGTTCAGCACGGCTGGCTGGAACGGGGTCTGCTGGCTTCGCAGGTGCCTCCTCGCGCAGAGGAGATCACGATCCCGGCTGACGTCACACCCGAGAAGGTCCCCACGCACATAGTGGACTACTCAGGTAGGGCACTGTCCCTTCTTGCTCCCTGCTGGCCTCGCTTTTCCCCTTCTCTGCCTGGTTGAGGGGAGTGGGAAGGGGTTCCTGCTGCCAGGGGTGGTTGGTGACAGCTCTCTTCCCTGTCCAGAGTCGGAGCAGACGGAGGATGAGCTGCAGGAAGAGATCGCTAAGGTGAGCGGGGCTGGGTGGGGCTGTTGCCAGACAGGAGCCTGTGGTGCCCGTAGCCCTGTATCTGGCGAGTGATACATGGCTGCTTGCTTTCCCCATTAGCCACCCGGAGATGTGCAGGCAGTTGGTTATCTGTGGATTAGCACTATCGGTTTGTTTAGAGGTTTGTTTAATCCTTCTCTGTCTTGTAAGCTGTTGTATGTGGCTTGTCCTAGCCCTCCAGGGAGCCTCCAGAAGGAGAGCGGTGTGGGGCAGCTCGCTGCCCACCAGGAGGTGGAGGAGGCTGCTGAGCAGATGATGTGCTCTTAGCCTCGGGATGTTCCCGACAGACTCAGAAGAGGGGAGAAGCAGTTGCTGAGCTTGGGCGAGAGCCCCCTGCTCCCTACATTAGGCCCCTGTGGCTGCCTGATGAAGCAGTGGCACAGAGGAGCTGATTTGGGAGCTGAAGCCCCGGGGAGCACTGGGCAGGGAGGGACAGGGCTCCCACGTCCCTCAGAGCAGCCATGGAGGAATAATGCAGCCGGCTGGCTGGGGTGGGCCCAGCTGCTATTCTGTGCCATGGGATTAACCATGGCTCTGCACAGAGGAGGACCTCTTGATTATGGGTAATAAAACTGTCTCTCCTCTGTGTATCTTACCTGAGCAAAGCTATTTAATCTCTCCATCTCGGTGGCTAACGGCCAAGGAAGTGGTCTGGTGGGCACGGGGGTCCTGCTCCCTCCATGCAGACAGCAAGAGTATATAGAGGCTTAAAGTGGCTCCAGGAAATCCTGCCTAAACCCTTGTGTGTCCTTGGGATTAGCACTAAACTCTCTCCTGAAAGGGCTAGTGATCCCTCCTGTCTGATTCAAATAAAGCATTGGTGGCAGCGCTGTCTGCATGGGGGAGGGGAGGAGGGCAGTGGCCGCCAGCCCTGCACTGGGCACAGGCAGAGCCATCGGGCAGGGGGGACAGTGAGGTGTGGGAGCGGGGAACTGGGGTGTCAGACGTGGAGGCAGATGTGCTCGCGGCAGCTCCCAAAGCAGAGGAGCTAGTCTTTGCCCCGAGCAGCCTGTTGTAGAGCTCGTGTTGACAGCGGGCGAGTCGTTGCTGTTAGAGGGCTGTATGTACTTGGGCACGCTCACGCGTGCTCAGCCACTACTGCCGGGTTTCAGTGCAAGCGTGACAGCAGTGTGTGGGGCTGGAGCTGCCTGGCTGTGGGGCCAGCCTGCAGCTAAGGCAGGGCTGTGCCTCAGGCTCAGGCTGCCTCCCCATTGCGGTGGGTGCACCACAGGGACCCTTACTTGCCACCCTCTGCCACTTCTCTCTTGTAGGCCAACGTGGTCTGCGTGGTGTACGATGTCACCAAGGAGGCCACGATTGAGAAGGTAACGGGTCCCCCGCCGGAGCCCTGAGCGGCCCCGCTCTGGCAGCAGCACCAGAGGGGAAGGGGTTCCCAGTGCTGGGTCCTTCCCGGCTGCCGTGGCTTTTTGGTGTGGGTGGGTACTAATGCCCCCAGCCTTATGGGGATTTGGTGTTTGAGACCCCTGCAAGCAGAGGCAGGCTAAGCACAGCCCAAGCTTGCTCCCACATTGGCCATTGTCCTTATGTGCTGGGGGGGTGACAGGCTTGTTGCATCATCCTTCTGCTGGCATCCAGCATCCCTGGATCTGCTCTGCCTGCTGGTGCGGGGGAATGCCGGGGAGCAGATGGCTGCAGGGACCTGCTGACTGCCGCAGCGCCTGTGCTGGGAGCTGTGCTGGGGGCTGCCTCTCCCTCCCCAGGCTGCGCTGACAGACCTTCCTCTGTGTTTGCCTTTCAGATTCGCACAAAGTGGATCCCCATGGTGAACGGAGGAGTTGAAAAGGGCTCCAGGTACCGTGTGTGGTATAGTCCGCAGGTGCAGAGTTGGGGGATTCTGGAGGCTGCGGGGTCCCCACCGCCTTTGCATCGTGCAGAGGTTGCTCAGATCAAACCAGCTTTGTAGCTTGTGGCCAGACCACTGTAGCAGAGGGATGTGGAGATAAGGCAGAGGGCTGTGGGAAGGGGTTCCTTCCCCCCTTGATCTCTTCTCAGCCAGGCAGGGAGAGGAGGCTGCCAGGGGAGTGAGGGAGCACAGAAGCCACAATCTGTTTGTGGATTGCTTAGGCAGAAGGCTGCTGTGCTGGATTAAAAGCTCCTGAACATATTGTTGATGGGTGAAAGCGTAAGCGGGATCAGGCAGTCTGTTTCTCCAGATGGATGCTCCCAGCCGTGGGAGGCAGGAAAGCTGCTGTGGACCTTGTGGAGGAGGGTGGGGAGGCTCCCCAGCTTGCTGCCTGGGAGCACGCGTGGCTGGGGCAGGGCCGAGACAAGAGAGGGGTGGCCTCGCTTGTGCTCTCTGACACTCCGTCTTTCTTCCCCAGGATCCCCATTATTTTAGTGGGAAACAAGTCTGACCTGCAGGTGGGGAGCTCCATGGATGTCATCCTGCCCATCATGAACCACTTCTCAGAGATCGAGACCTGCGTGGAGGTGAGGGAACTGGAGGGTTTCTGCAAAGCCTCCCTGAGGGGTAGGAGCGCTTGTCTGGCATGAGCCAGGGAGCCTTCGTGCTTGTGGAGATCTGCCCTGCTAACGTTCCTCTGCAGAAGTACCCCTATCTGGGTCCTGAGGGCCTGTGCTTTAAGCTTTCTGTGCTTTGCCTTCCTTGTAGGGAGTGGGTTTCAGTGTCTGCCTACTCTGACTCTCCAGCTGTAACTGGCGTTGGAGCTATGCGCAGCCCCTGTTAGCTCTGGGGCTGTGGAATGGGCATAGCAGAGCCAGAGCATGAGCAGGAGGTTTCCCTTTTGTTTTTTCTTAATGGTGGACCAACATTACTCTGTGCTTTGATGTACAACTTGTCTGGCTCGGGGGGCTCATATCATCCTCCTGCCTCTTGTCACTAGCCCATCACCTGTCCCTGCTCATAGGGCTGTCTCTTCCTTTGAATCCCCAGTGCTCTGCCAAGAACCTCAAGAACATCTCGGAGCTCTTTTACTATGCCCAGAAAGCTGTGCTGCATCCCACCGCCCCTCTCTATGACCCAGAGGAGAAGCAGGTAGGAGTCACTGCTCGCAGCCCCTGGAGGAGTCTCCTTCCCATCACAGCACTCTGGTCTGGTGGTGTGCTTTTGCCCCTGGGTAGGAGGGTGGAAAGTTTGGGCCGAGGCAGCCAGAACAAGGGGAAAGCGGTACCCCTGGGGGAGCCAGCAGAGGGGAAAATACTCATCTCCTGTGCACAACATAGCCAGACGAATATATCCAGGCCAGAGAGATCTGCAAGGATCAGGGGTATATTGGGGTAGAAGCCCTCGTGCTCCAGACCATGTGGCAGCCATGATGGGAAGGGTTCAGGAAAAAACTTCCCTGTGGGCTCTCCTGCTTCTGATTCCCACCTCCAACGTGGCTGTAGTACTGGCCTAGCCGGACCATGTTCCCAGCCAGTGCAGGAAGGGAACCCCTCTGCTCACGAGGTTTCAGGAGGCAGGAAGAAGGGCTAGGCTGAAGATGGTGCCCTGTTTTTGTCACCATGGTTGGTCCCTTGTAGCTGAAACCTGCATGTGCACGAGCGCTGACCCGGATTTTCAACCTCTCGGACCAGGATAACAACCAGATCCTTAGTGATGATGAACTCAACTACTTCCAGGTAGGGCTGGCTGCAGAGCTGAGATATTCCCCAGTCCCTTGTGGAAAGCCCCTGGGGTCCCCTTTCCATCCAATACCAGGCAGAAAGGCTGCCCCTCTTCTGACACAGCTATCCTGTTTGCATTCAGTACTTCTGCTGTTGCACAGCTGAAGCACCGTAGGGTGTATCCTGGAGCACATGGGGATCCACGGGTCTTCCATCTTCACTAAGCTTGGGCTGAGTTTGCTCTGCAGTGGGAAGAGCAGGAAGCTCTGGAGATGTTGAGAATCATACGTTATTGGGATGCTGAAGAACAGGGGTTTGGTCAAGGTCTAAGGCAGTAATCCCTGAGCTGGGTGGATTTTCTCTCCTAGAAACACTGTCTCCTTGCCAAGGGAGAGGGATGCTGGCGAGACAGAGGGTTGTGCTGTCTGTGTGCTTTGCTGACGACGACCTTCTTTCTCTTGGGAGGTAGAAGTCCTGTTTTGGAAACCCACTGGCTCCCCAGGCCCTAGAGGACGTGAAGATGGTTGTGTGGAAGAACACCACAGACGGGGTGCAGGACAATGGCCTGACGTTGAACGGTAACATCACAAGGGCTCCATGTCCCTTCCCAGCAGGGGATGGAGGGACCCATCTCCTTCAGCATGTTGTGAGGGGCCCTGTCCTCGAGCTGAGCCTCCTGGCTCTTATTCTAAGCTTAATTAGTCCCTCTTCTCAAAGCAAGCCTGAGCCTGCTGTGGCTACTAGAGGTCTCTGTCCAAGCAGCCTGTTTTCCCAGGGAAAGCGTGATCCCGAGGAGTGGATTCCTGAGGCTGAGTGCCCAGTTCGCCCTACTGTGTCTGAGCCGCCTGATCTCTCCCGCAGGCTTCCTCTTCCTCAACACGCTCTTCATCCAGAGGGGCCGGCACGAGACCACCTGGACCATCCTTCGCCGCTTCGGGTACGATGATGAGCTGGAGCTGACGGATGACTATCTCTACCCACAGTGCGTATCCTGCCGTGGAGTGGGGTGGGCAGGGTCTGACATCCCCATGGTGTGCAACTCGGGCTCCCCAGCACCTTTGCTGGCTCCTTTCTGCACCCTGGGGTCTACCCCATTCCTCAGCTGAGGCTGAATCCACACCCTTAGCTCCTTGCCAGGTTCACGCTCCTCACCTTCCCCTGTGGGTAGGAGTTGGTGACGAATACAGTGGTCCTTGGAGCTGCCGACTGTGCTGCTGGCTCTGATGTAGGTGGGCAAGGAGGTGGGCAGTGAAGGCCTGTCCCTGACTTCCCTTGACATCAGCAAGGAGTTTTTGAAGGCTGTTCTGTCTCTGCCTGAGCCGAGGCAGAATGGCTCTGTCGGGAGCAGCGAGCTGTCAGCATAGCCCTCCCAGCTGATTCTGCAGCTGCTGTCTTTTCTGCTCCCTGCCACCCTGGAGGTGGTGATCTGGCAGTAATGAAAGGGTTTGGCTTGTGAGCTGCCTCATCCTCTCCCCAGACAGCAGGCTGTGCGGGAAGGCAACAGGGCCCTTGCTGGTGGAAAGCACCCCAGGGGTAGTGCTGCGCCCTACTGAAGCCCTGGGCATGAGGCGGAGCAAGGGCTCCCTGGCTGCTTGGGCAGCACAGATGTGCTGAGGAGAGGCCACTGTGCACCCTCAAGGGCTTCTCTGCAAAACAAGGGGGCTATGTCAAGGAATAGCCAGGCCTGGAGACAACTGCTGGCCTTGAGCAGGGAGGGAGTGGGGAGCTGTGTGCTCTGGGTGAGATCTGGCTTGGCCGAAGACCCGCTCATGTGCTGCCCTTCATTCAGGGCTTGAGGAGGCTCACTTGGGTCTCTTCTGACAGGTTCCGCCTTCCCCCTGGCTGCTCCACAGAGCTCAACCACTTGGGCTACCAGTTCCTGCAGCGGCTGTTTGAAAAGCACGACAAGGTGGGCAGCGTGCGGTGGAGCTGCGTTGGGAGGCAATGCTCTCTGCTAGGCCTGCACGTTTGGGTATAGCTGCTCTCCTGTCCGCCCCGCTGTTCCAGGGAGCAGATGTAGTGCCAGTGAAGGGCTTTCCTCTGCCACAGCGTTCCCTTCACAGCTTCTTGCTGAGGCTTTGGGAGCAGGAGGTGGTCACAGCGAGCTGTAGGTAGTCTAATGGCAGCAGCATGTCAAGGGCATGGGGTTGTGGTCACTACTCTTGACTAAAGGGCAGCCAGTAAAGTTTGGACCTTCAGGGGATGGGTCGTGAGTTAACATCAAACTGGCATAGCCTGTCATAGTGCCTGGCTGCAGCACACAGGGTGGCAGGGAAAGTGGGCACGGCTGCTGGCCTGCAGCCACAGACCAAGCACAAGCATCTGCATGGCTGCCAGCCCTGTGGAGGGGGTGCCGGGCCAGAGAGAGGGAGAGAAAGCAACTGATTCATGCCATATTCTGGCTCTTTGGAGAGTGGGAGAAGGGGATGTATTGGATCTGCATGCACCTGCTTGGACTAGTTATTCAGATGTTGATGTGCACTTGGGGTACAGCAGCTCTGTGGCCACAGGAAATTGCAGCACAGAGTCGATGCACATCCCTGTGTGCCCAGATGCCAGCATATGATCTGTGGCATGGCCCTGTAGCATGCCAGCCTGAAGGTGCTGCCTTGGCATGTGGTTAGCTGGTGGCCAGTTGGGCCCGGCAGCCACAGACAGACCTTGGGTTAGTTACCCTGCAGCGTGGAAGGCCAGGCTGGTCTGATGCAGGATGCTGTGGGGTGGCTGGCCCCAAGGAAGCTCAGGGCTGCGGGGTGAGTGTGGACAGGTCCTGCACGGTAGCAGGGCTGGCACTGGTTCCAGCTGCAATCTCAGAGCAGAATCGCCCTGTCTCTTGTGCAGTCCCTGGGGCACAGGATCTCTGCACGCTTACACAGCTCTGGCCTTGCTTGCAGTTGATTTCTGCCATTGAAAGCATCCCTGTGTCATTCTGCCACAGCAAGCAAGGTGGCTTGTGTGCCACGGACTCTCTCTAGACCCTGACAATGCTTGGTGTGGCTGCAGAGAGCTGCCAGTGTGTGTATGGGCTGTGTCCCGCCTCAGCTGCTGACTCCCCTTTGTTTTGGCAGGACCAGGATGGAGCCCTCTCCCCCACAGAGCTGCAGAACTTCTTCAGCGTCTTCCCCTGTGTGCCCTGGGGCCCCGAGCTCTACAACACGGTATGCACCACTGATAAAGGCCTGCTTTCCCTGCATGGATTCCTCTGCCAGTGGACGTAAGCTCAGTCCCTCTCCCCTGCCTTTAGTCACATTGCTTAGCCCTTGCTGACTTGTCGGCTTCCCGGCACACTCTGTCTCTTCAGGCTCGTGGCTTACCTGGATGTGCGGCACTGCCTGGAGTGCCTGGGCTACTTGGGCTACCCCATTCTCTCGGAGCAGGACTCCCAGACACAAGCCCTCACGGGTATGGTCACGCCCTCCCCTCCTGTCATGGCTCAGGTCGCTCCTCTCGCTCACCCAGCTTCTCTCCTGCCAGTGACCCGGGAGAAGAGGATCGACCTGGAGAAAGGCCAGACCCAGAGAAACGTCTTCCTCTGCAAGGTGCTGGGAGCCAGGGGCGCAGGCAAGTCCGCCTTCCTGCAGGCCTTCCTCGGCAGGAGCCTCGCGGTGAGTGGCTGCTCCCCGCTCCATCCGCACTGCAGCAGGGCATCCTGATGGAGCAGGAGGCAAAGCTGTGAGGCGTTGAGCGATCTGCTGCATGATGGCACCTCCCTGCCCATGGCCAGGCCCCAGCGTCCCAGTAAAGGGCTTCACACCCCACTCCATGCTGGTGGTGCTAGTTGCTGTGGCTCTTGCATCCTTAATTTTGCCTAAGGCAGCGGGCCCACTCCCTCTTCTTGTTCCGAGGATCTGGAGGTGTTGTGCCTTTCCTGGGCAGCTGTATCTCCTCGAGGTGATGCTGGCTTTCCCTGCTTGTTACGAACGGCCCCGCATCTCGTGGCAGGCTCCGGCTGGCCTTCAAGTGGCTGTTACACCATGGGGCTTGGGGCAGTGTGAAATGCTCTCCCTCCCTCAAGCGCTGCTCTTGCTCCTTGCTGTCTGAGACTGTTTTTATTGGTGGCAGGCCCAGAGGGAGAACCCAGGAGAGCCGTCCCTCTATGTGATCAACACGGTGCAAGTCAACGGCCAGGAAAAGTACCTTATAGTAAGTCAGGGAGAAGAGGGAACTGCTGCTGTGTCTGACTTGCAGCAGGGCTGGGCTATGTCACCCCACAGTGCTGCAGTGCCATCCCGGCACCCCTGGCCTGGGCTGTGGCTGCGGTCACGCTGGCCCAGTCCTTGTGCTGGTGTGAGAAACAGCCAATCTCCTTGAGACAGTGCTGTGCCACACGTCTTTTCCCTTCCTGCCCCAGCTGTATGAGGTCAGCGCCAACACGAAGTTTGTGAAGCCGTTGGACACAGCCTGTGATGTCGCCTGCTTCATCTATGACCAGAGTGACCCCAGATCCTTCAGCTACTGTGCCAGTATTTATAAGGTAGCTGGTAGGGGCCCTGTGGGACTTCAGCCTTTATTTGGCAGCCCCACATCTCCCAGGGGTTGGTTGCTTACCCCTCTCTGGGACTTCTCTCTGTCTCTGCAGCAACACTACATGGACAGCCAGATCCCCTGCGTCTTCGTGGCCTCCAAGACAGACCTGCCAGAAGCGAGTCAGCAGCCCGGGCTCTCCCCTGCCGAGTTCTGCTACAAGCACTGCCTCCCGCCGCCCTTCCTCTTCTGCCACAGCCAGGGCCTGTCCGGCACCACTATCTACACCAAGCTGGCCACTGCCGCCACCTTCCCGTTAGTATCCTTCCTATAGAGGGGGCTCTTGAGTGGGAGCAGAGCTTGGGGAGGGGGCCTGTGTCTGAACCCTGCCTCTGCTGTGTTGCTTTTGGTTTGGTTTCTCTCTAGCTCTTGGTGTCATCTGCTCCTACAAGTAATTGAAACAAAAGGGCCACTTCTTCCCCTGCTTGGAGAGGGTGGTGGCTCTCTTCTGTTTTGTGTGTGTCTCTGGCAGATTTATTAGATAGATCCTGCCACAGGAGTTTTTATTTTTGAAGCCTAAGATAAAAAATGCTGAAGGAGAGTAGCCAGCCTCGTTTTCCAAGGCCCACAAAGGGGGCAGCTATTTTCTCCTGATGAGGTGGATGAGACTGAAAAAGAAGTCAGTGAAGTGAGACCTCTGTTCGTACAGCCTCCCTTTGGGAAGGAACTGCACCTGAAAGGGGCTGGGTAATGGGGTAGGGTGGCAGCCAGGCTGGTCACAGGCAGCGATGGGAGATCTGGGAAGGAGAACGTGTCTGTGTGTGGCATCGCTCCACTCGAGAGTCGGAGGGGGCTGAGAGCTAAGGGTCGGTGCAACGCCAGGGGCAGAGCCCTCCCGGGTAGAACGTGTGGGTGCATTGGAAGACAGGATGGGATTACTAGTGAGTGGTTTTCCCTCTAGCTTCTTTTCAATAAACAACTTTATTTTTAGAGCTGACACTTTTTTTTTCTCTGCAGTATTAAAATTTAAATATTCTTAATATATCTTAGGGTGTGTGGTATAAATAAATAACGGCGTAATGGAGGGCCAGGGATTGGCTGTTCTCCCCTGATTTAGTGGAGGATGAATAATGGATATGTCTTTCCTCCTCGGAGAAGAGCACGTTGATGCAGGACAGCACATGTTTAGGAAGGGAATGTGTACGCTCAGGCAGGACTGGGCCCGGCCCCTTCCCTCGCTGCCCTTAGGTTGGTGTCACTGGCTGTGCCAGTGTCCCCACCTGCATCCACTTCTGGGTCTTTGTGCACTTGGAGTTGTAAAAGCAGCTTGACCTAGAAAGGAAGATATATACGTCCTTGCTCGTACTAATTATTCAGGTGTTGGTGTGCTATTTCCAGACTATGGGAGGGTAAAGCCACATCCATTCCACCAGCGGGGTGGGAAGCCATCATTTGGCTTGATGATGATGCTGGGCGGTGGGTGCTCTGGCTCATGGGGCCGGGGTGCCTCTCGCTGCTCTCTGCATTCAGCTGGGCTGTATCCCCCAGCCTGGAGCTGTGCCATGGTCACCGTCCATCCCCCCAGGGACACCCCAACCTCTCTGCTTGTGGGGGGAAGCACTCCAGGCTGCCGGGGAGCTTGACATTTGTACGGCCATCTCTGCACCTTGCTCACTGACCTCTTCTCTCTTTCGTTGCAGCCACTTGAACGCCGTGGAGCTGGGAGCCGCATCCTTCTGGCTCCGGGTGGCTCTGGGGGCCACGGTGACTGCTCTGGTAGGGTTCACGCTGTACCGCGTGCTAGCCAAGAACAAATGAGAGTCGCTCTCTACCCCGTTCTCCCTGTGACACCAGCCTTCCCCTCCCGAATGATGCCCCGGTGAGGGGCCCTGCCTCAAGCTGGTCCCTGGTGGGAAATCCTCGTCTCCCCCCAGCCTGGATTGCAGGACCAGTGAAACTGGGCTTCCCAGCACCAGCAGGATAGATCCCCTGGCACTGGCCAGCCTAACCCTGCCGGCCTCTGCCGCCTCCTCGCCCACGTGGCTCCTGCCCAGCTGCGGCAGCAGGGGCCAGGCAGCTCTGCCTGGGGGCTCCACCTTGCCGGCAGCTGGAGGATCACCCCCATCTTTTATTCTGTTAATTTTTTTTAATGTTTGTTTTTAAGCTCAAACATGAGTGTTTCAGTATCTGTTGGGCTGGGCACATCCCTTCCCCAGAGGGCTGTGCTGGTGCCCTCAGTTCTGGGGAGCAACACTCCTGGAGCCCCTGGGGCCTCCAGCAGCAGCAGAGCTGTCAAATGGGCTCATGGCTTTGGTCCCCCAGGGCACACCTCCATCCCCAGTCCCTGTTTCCCTCTGCCAGCGCTGGGAAAGGCAGCTGTGGAGGGCCAGGTGCTTACGCCCCCAAACCCCTGTGTTTTGGGGTCACTCCTGGCCTTTGCTGGGATGCTGTGGCTACAGCCCCCCACCCTGGGCTGCAAGGGGAGGGAGCAATGCCCGGGACCTGTCCCAGGCCCCTTCTCTCTCTTGTTTCTGTGCAAAAATACTCGGAGTCCTGCAGCGTACTGGGCTCTCAGCCCATCTGCCCTCTTCCCCTGCCTGGCTGCGTGGCCCGTCCCCTCCCCACCCCTGCCCTGGCCACCAGTATTCGCAGGGCCCCAGGAGCCCTGTTAAGCTGGGGAGGGCTGTGAGGGTGTAGGGTGCCCGCTGCACTCCTCAGGGCAGGCTGCAGTCCTTTGCTGGCAGTGCCATTGCTGAGCCGGTGTCATGCCATGCCATACTCTGGCATACGGCCCTTGTCCTGCTGTCCCTTCCACGGGACGCTGGCTGCACTGAGGCTGTCCCAGAGTGCGAGGCTCTGGACGTTGCATCTCCTGGTACGACTGGAAGCCCTTCCTCCCCTGTCCCCTGCCTGCACCGGAGCCAGCCTTAGCTGCCAGGCAGCTGCCATGACTTCAGCCCAGCGCAAATCCGGGGCCAGAGTCCCACAGTGTCCCTGTCTCCAAGTCCCAAAGAGTGAGGCCATCCTGTACTGGCCTCTATGCTCAGCTCACACCCATCCCTGGGCTCCCATCCGATTCGGGGATGCTCTTAGGCTTTTCGAGAACACTCAGGGTAGGGTTATTTGCAGGCAGCTGGTGGGGCAGCACCGAGGTACAGCTGGAGCTGCTTTTCTGTATGTTTTGTCTATTTAAACTTTTTCTTGTGTCCTGGAGCCGGTGAGGGGGTTGAGAAGTCACTGGGCGGCAGCCAGCATCTCTTATGGGGGCAGTTCCAGGGTGGTAACCCCATCCTGCCAGTGCCTGGTTGCCAGTGCGGGCTGGACAGGGGGTCCCTGCCTGTGCCAGAGCCACTCTGCCAGTCGGGCACCTGCTGCCATCACACTCGCTGCTGGCCCATGGTTCATGGCACTGCCAGGGCCGTGTCCCTGGTGTTTCCTTATCCCCTCTCTGGGCCTGAGCCCACTGCGCGTGGCTCTGCTAGCCAGGCCTGTGTCTGGTGGTCTGACCCTGCTCCCGGCACTGGTCCAGGTCTGGCAAAGCCATACCGTTTTAGGAGGTTTGTTCGCTACATGAAAATAAATTTTTACACACCTTCCGCTTGCACACTGTGTCCTGCGTCTCCTGGGGAGCAGGACCCCTCGCCCCTGTTGGGACTGTGCGAAGCCCAGGGCTTCCCTTGGCTGCGGTGTGAGCAAGGAGACCCCAAGGGCCTAGGCTGCCCACGCCGTTTGGGGGCAGTTACAGGGATTTAGGGCAGAAGCTGAAGCCTGGCCCTGTGGAACAAGGCTCAGGGCTGGCCGAGGGCTCCTTAGTGCCTGGGGACATGGATGCATCTGCAACAAGTGCCAGCCAGCGGGGAGAGACGGGGAAGGAGGTGGTGGGTCCCCGTGTCACTGGCAGGATCTCACGGGTGGAGGGAAGCAGGACACATGGCTGCCCCTGGGAGCCATGGCTCTGTGTGCCCATCCCCATACGGGGTTAGGGGCTCCACGCTTCCCTGCAGCTGCCTTCCCCCTGCATGCCTGCAGCTCCCGCAGCTGTGCTGCCTCCCCTGCCTGCTCCCATTTCCCTGTGGCAGCTTTTCCCTGTGGCAGCTTTTCCCCTGGCTATTTCTGTCTCTGCAGGCTCAGCCGCGGGCACTGAGCACCGGGAACGTGGGCACAGCTGGGGAAAAGGCTTTTCCCTGCACCTCTCCAGGGCCTCTGCTCTGAGGCCGGATGAGACCAGACTGCTCCTCCATGCGCAAGGGGGTCCCTCTGGGCTGTGGGGGTGGGAGAGGAGACCCCACCACAGCAAAACGGGGTGCCTGGGTAGGGTCAGGGAGGGGGTATGTCTGGGTGCCACCGTGCAGGGCAGAGGAGGCAGTGCCAAGGTGGATGGGACACGCAGTGCTCCCTGGTGATTCCAAGCCAGGCTGGGCCCCGTGGGAGCAGCAGACTCACGTGCCATGGCGCATATTAATAGTGCCAGTGTGCCGGAGCCGCGCACACTGTGCCAGGGCAGGCGTGGGGCAGGGGATGCACGTGGCAGGGCTGCGGGAGCTCACCCATGGCTGCACACAGTCCCTGAGGAAGGAGCCCGGGCATTGCCCCGCTGCCTGGCGTCTCTGCCTGCCCTGTGCCAGCCGGCATCACCATGGCATCACCGGCCTGCATAGCTCCCTGCCTGCTGCCTCACAGCTCCTCTGCCCTGTCACAGGGACAGCCCTGTGCCACGGCAGCGCTGTGAAGCCCAGAGCTCACCTGGCACTTGTGCTGGGCCTGAGCTGTGGCCCAGGGGAGCAGGGATAGTGCGGGGGCTGCCCCGAGGGACAGGGTGTGTGGGGGTCCTGAGGCAGCAGGCCTGGCCAAGGTGCTGCTGTGCACGTCATGTAAAGGGTGCCAGCTCCAGGTACCCAGCACCAGGCTGCCCCGCGTGCTCTGTGCTGGGGCAGGTGCCAGCGCTGGAGACACTGCGTGCCCTGTGCCCTGTGGAGCAGCCACGGGGGATGCACCCGGACCTGTGCAGGCCTGCAGGTGCCAGGGACAGGATGGAGGTAAAGTTTGCAGACACCTGTGCCAAATTTTGCAGGTACCTGGTGCTGGCATGCTGGTACCCGTACTGGGATGCAGGTGCCGTACTGGGATGCAGGTACTGTACCAGGATGTGAGTATCAGTACTAGGATGCAGATGCTGTACCAGGATGCAGGTACCCATACTAGGGTCCAGGTACCATACCAGGATGTGGGTACCTGCACTGGAACACGTGTACCCATACTTGGATGCAGGTAATGTGAATGGAATGTGGGTTCTGGTACCAGGATGCAGCTACTGTACTGGGATGCAGGTACTGTACTGGGATGTGGGTGCTCATACTGCGATGCAGGTACCATACTGGGAGGTGAGTACCAGTACTGGGGTGCAGGTACTGTACCAGGGTGCAGGTACTGTACCAGGGTGCAGGTACTGTATCAAGGTGCAGGTACCATGCCAGCAGGTGGGTGCTGGTACTGGGACGCAGGTATCCCTATCAGGATGCAGGTACTGTACTGGGATGCGGGTACCATATTGGGGTGGGGGTACCAGTGCTGGGATGCAGGTACCGTACCGGGATGCACATATCTGTAGTGGGATGCAGGTACCCGTACCAGGATGTAGGTACCCTACTGGGATGCAGGTACCATACCGGGATGTGGGTATCAGTACCGGGGTGCAGGCACCGGGATGCAGGTACCCTTACCAGACTGCCGGTGCCCGGTGCCGGCTCCCTCCCCGTGCCGTGTCTCGGGGTGCGGGGCCGGGGCTGCCGGCGGGGCGGGGCGGGGCGGGTCCCGGTTCCCCGCGCGGG
>VYZW01004943.1:0-30276 GCA_013401315.1 Balaeniceps rex
CGCGGCTCGGCTCTGCCGGGCGGCCGTCGCCCCGGCGTGACCTTCACCGGTGGGGGCTCGCCCGGTGCTTCCACCGGGGCGGCGGGGCTGGGCCCGCGATGCTGTCCCATCCCCTCCACCCTCTGTGACAGGGACGCAGGGAGGCGGCAGGGCCCTGCGGGGGCGAGCCCAGAGGACAGCGGGCACAGGAAGGGTCTGGGGGGGTCTTCTGAACTTGGCCGCTCTCACCCGGGTCCCGCTCTGTATTCTTACCTACAGGGCAAGGGACGAACCTTCCCAGAGCAGCAGAGCCCCCTCCCCCCCAGATGGTACTAGGGGGGCACCGTGGGGAAGAAGAGCCCTGGGAAATGCCAGAGGAGAGGATGAGGAGGGGTGAAGGTCAAGAAGACTGTGAGCGTATGCTTGGGGGGAGCAGCTGGAGAAGGCTTGGGGCTGGGGAAAGGCTGGCTGTGACTCAACAGTAGCTATGAAGGGCCTAGGCTTGGTGGGAGAGCCCCAGCTCTCATGAGAACCAGCCTGACCCTGGGCATGGCTTTGTAGGGAGTCAGGAGGCACCCAGCCTGGGAGGAGCACCCCCACCACCTGCTGTGCAAGCGTTGGGTCCCCCACCCACCCTGGCTCTTCCCACTCAGCCCTGGAAGGGAGATTTACCACCACGCTGACAGTCACCAGGATCAGGCCAAAGTCAGGGACCTTGGAGAAAGGGGAAGGGGCCTCCTCCAGGTCCGCAAGGCAAGACCCGCCAGCCCCACTGCCCAGGGCTCCCAGAGCCCTCAGGAGAGGAGGGAAGAGATGCTGCACTTCAGCATCATCGCAAAACGGTATGTGATAAACCAGCCACATGCACACAGGCTGTTTCTCCCTCTCCAGATCCAAGCACGCCATGGATGACACCTGCACCCTCTGCTTGCTGCCTCCCTGCCCCTTGCAGGAAGATCCCCCTTGTTTTTCTCATGAGCTGGAGGACGGATCCTGCAGCTCTGATTGCTATGGCGGGTGCCAGGCATCCATTAGGAGCAAAACGCCCCAGCTGCCAGGACTGCTCCTGCATGTAAGTGCCGGGAGAGGCAGCTGGGAAAGGTTTCAGGGAGAATGTCTCAATGATGTATTTTGATACAGCATTTTATGTGTGAAATGAACACATGTCGGTGCCAGGATGTAGCTGCTGCCGGATGGATCCGAGCTAACAGGCGGTAATGAATTATCAACCGGGAGGAGCTAAGCCAGACCTCCTGCTTCCTCCTGCACTGCTGATGCTGGAGGTGTTTGCAATGAAAGCGCAGGCTCAGGGCCGGGTTTCAGACTTCCATCCGGGCCTTCTGATGCCTGGGGCTGACGTGCCACATCTCGGGGCAGGGCAGAGGCTGTGGCCTCTGTGCCATGGCAGGGAAGAGGGGCAAAGTCCCATTCCCACGTATCCTGCACTGTGGCCAGCCACGTCCTGCTGTTTCCTTGCAGGAGGCCACAGTGGGGTCTGCAAAGGACATGCACATGTGCACACAGACCCCCCCAGACACAGAGGTTTGCTTTGGGAGTGACCAGAATCAGAGCAGATCTGGGCCAGCATCACTTACCCAAGGCCAGCTTAGGCTAGGCTGAAGTAACCAGGAGGATTTGGTAAAGGGGTACAAATACAGAGGAAGAAAAATCAGGACAAGGTTCCTGATGAAGATTAAGTCAGCACCTTTAGATGTACAGAGCTGGCTTCAACCTAGCCAAGAAGATGGAGGAGCCCTAGGGAGGGGATGGGAACGAGCTTGTGGTCTTTTCTCTCTTTGCATGTTTGAGGACGGACTGATTTTCTGGTGTGCAAATATGGTCTCGTCAGAAATCCACAGCTGAATTTTGCAGGTGAGGAAGCAGAGACCTTCCTGCACACTGCTTGCTCCTGCTGGAGTAAAATTGCTCTCAGATTGCTTCATCTGAAACACATGAAGCCGCCCCCGCCCTGTGTGAGCTCTCCCAAATTGGCTTCCCCAAACTCATTAAGAAGGGCTATTTGCATGCAGCAGTGATGAGCTGGGCTTTGCAGCCTTTTACACAGAGGACCGGGCCAGAGAGCTCCCCTGCCTCCCCCAGCTGGGCTTGCGGTTACCAGCGCTGAGCCACCCCGTGTGTGTGCATCTCCTACCACTCCCAGGAGGGGAGATTTGGCTGAAGCCTGTTTAAAAATCCAGCCCAGGGCTGTTCAGTGATGCAGCTTGAGGCCTCAGCTATGAGCAGCAGAAGAGCTCCAGGGCCAGTTATTCCCTTCTTGCCTGCAGCTGCCTATGTCCTGCTGCGGGAGCAGCTCTGGGGTAGAGGAGGTCAGTGAGTCCATAGTCCTTCCCCAGGCCAGCACTGCTGGCGGCGGCAAGGGCTTCATCCAAGCGCTAGGGAATTACCCAAGCCCTACAAGAACAGCAGGATGTTTCTTATGCAGGTAAAGAAGCAGCTTTGCAGCTTACTTGGGAGGCAGCCGCTCTTCCACGTGAAAGAGGAGGATCTTTCCCCCCCTCTTCAGTTTTACTCCTCAGGCCCGAGGCTGGCAGGCAAAGATACAGCACAAGCTGCGCCCTTGGGGCTGTCTCTGCTTGGCTTTTCCTTTAGGTCTCGGTTGTAAATGGTCAGTTGGCAGGGAAAGGCACAACGCAGGAGGGGAAGGCAGCATTTCCCTTCCCTGGGGAACTGGGGTTCCCACCCCAGGCAGCTGGAATGACGTACCCTTGGTCTCAAAGCTGCTCTCAGGCTCCTGCAGGCCAGATCTTCAGCTGCTGGTGGTACGGCTTTGCTGGGACACTGCTGGCATAAACAAATCCCCTGCTACTAAGGGTCACTTTAGCCAGGACAACACATACCTCAGCTACATGCTAGCATCAACAAAAGGATGGTTTCTTGTCCAGGCCCCTAATTTGGGCTGTATAAAGGGGTATCCCTGTCCCGAATCAGGGGTGTTCCAGATGGGAAGCTGGAGCACTCCAGTACCCAGCACAACTGGCTGGGCTCCAGGGCTGGAGACAGGCAGGGAGACAGCAGCACCAGGGGAGAGAAGCAGGGTGCAAAACCGGGCAGTACTGTGCAAAGGCTCTAAAAGAGCTAGTGTGGACCTGCAGGAACCGCACAGTTCCCTGCGGGTGCCTGGCAGGCAGTCTCTAACTCTGCTCCACCCGAGTTGAGCCTCCCACTGCACAGAGTTGTGCAGCTCTGCCTGCCCAGTGAGGTGGGAACGTGGGGGCAGGTCAGGCCTTCGTGAAGCCCATGCCAAGCCTCACGTCGTCTCCAAGCTGTCTCTGCATGATGCTGCCATGCTGGGGCTGTGGCTCAGAAATGCACAAGCTCCCAGCCTGGAGCAGGGCAGCTCTCCCAGCACCCCCAGGATATGAAAAGGCCTTTTGGAGGGTCCTGGGCCCCCTAGTCGGATCCCAGCTCCCCTCCAGGCTGCTGAGCTATTGGGCATGGGCTTTGTGAGTGGTCCTGGCTGAAAGCAACTGGCACGTCCCCCTGCCTGCTCCAGAATGATGAATGAGCACGTGTTTGCTGGCTGGCTGGAGTTGTTCTTTAATAGCTCACTTGCTGTGCCATGGTCTGTCTGCACTGGCAGACACAGGGCAAGGAAAAGGACTGTCTCCCTGGCAGCAGCTGGCCAGCCAGCTCCTGCGCTGTGCTGCTTTACCCGTGGAGACGGAGCTCACAGTCTCGGTACATCTCTCAGTGAGCAGGTCTGACAGCTCTGGTGCTCCCCCTCCCAAGCCTGTACAGCAGGCAGACAACCTCTGGCAGAGCTCCTGCCTGGGCTGGGAAGCCCCAGAGGACCTGGCTGGCAGGTTGTCTGCAGCACCCGGTGAAGAGAAACCTGGCTGTGCTTCGGAGTGCCCCAGCCCAGGCACCTCTCCCTTCTCCAACCCTGGTCCCCCTCCATCTTTCCCCTTCCCAGTTCTCAAGGGAGAGGGGCTACAGCTGTGGCTCCATAGACACCAAAGTTGACCTGGGCTTACCCTGTGATACCCCCCCTTAGTGTGACTCAGGGTGGGGGCAGTGCCTACCTAAGATGGCTGGAGGAGCTTGTGCAGTCCCTGCTCCGAGGTCAGCCCTGGGTTCACGCAGCAGAGTGGAGCAGAGCACAGCTGAGTTGAGCAGCCCTGTTGCAGCCCCTGGAGAGAAGCTATTTTTGTCCTGCTGTTTGCTAAACGGTGGTGCTGGGAATGGCTCAGCGAGCCAGAGAAACACAGCTCCTCTGGGTGGAAACCGTGCAAGGCAGAGCCAGGCCTTGAATTGACATCAAAACACATCTCTGCTTCCTCATCCCTGGGCAGAGAGAAGGGTCCTGGCACTGGGCAGCCCCCAGCTTCTGGTAGGGAGGCAAGTACCCCTTGCTGGCATGGGGGCAAGGATGAGGATTGCCACTGGGGCTATGCTTGCAGCCCACATCCCTCCCAGAACTGCTACCATTAAAGCCCTTAAGGGAAGAAGGTCTCAGCTCTGAGTGGGACAGGAAAGTATAACTAGGAAGTCCCAAGCATAGCCATGGGCTGCTTAAATGCTTGCCAGCACACCCCTACGGTCTTGTGGCAGGAGGAAACCCACACAGCTGTAGGCTGGTAGAGGTTAATGAAGGGGCTAATTATCCCCTCCCTGCAGACAATTCGGGCTCCATTAGGAGAGCCCCTGTCAGCCCAACATGGGGAGGTGGCGGCGGGTGGTCTCTCAGCTGGAGTCCCTGCAGGGGTGCGGCGGGGCTGTGGGAGCCCCTGCGCTGCCTGGGCGGGCGGGGTGGCGGCGGCGCAGGGGAGGGCTCCGGGTGCCCTGGGCCGGTGCCCCGGGCCGGGGCTGTGCTGCCCTCTCGCGGCAGCCGCCCCCGGAGCTCCCTGGGGCGGGCCCTGCGCTGCTCCGGGTCCCCTCCCCATCTCCAGGTCGCTAGGCGCAGGCTTGCTCCAGCGGCTCCGTGCCCAGCCCATCACCACAACTCTTTGCCCCACCGCTTTGGGGAGACTCTGTGGCTGTCAGGGGCGCTGGCACAGCTGGACGAAGCTGCCACTTGTCTGAGGGAAAGTGTCCGGTTGCTGTCCTGCTCTTGGTGGTTCCTCCCTGCTACCCATCACCCCCCTGTGAAGACCCAGCAGCTCCCAGCCTGCAGCCTGCGCAGAAGCGGGGGGCATCTTTTGGGGCCTCCTGGCAGTGAAAGGGCTGCGGGTAAAGGGGCTGAGGTCTCCGTGCTGGGATGGAAGGGGTGCCACAGGGTGCTGTGCATGAGGAGCATCCCAGAGCAGGGGGAAAGAGGGCAGAGGGAAATACAGGGTAAGGAAAGCATCTGTGCAAGTGCTCCTCCATGGCAGGCAGCAAGGATTTGTCCAGGATCGCATAGGATGCTGGGTGCTGAGTCCAGGACTCCCGGTTTCCAGGTCAGACTTGTTCCCACACCTCCCTGGCTGGCGGGAGCTGAGCAGTCCAGCCCCTCAGGATTGCTTCTATCTGGCAGGGAGGCAGCTCCCTTCATTTAACCTCCTCTTGCAGGCACATGGGAGCCTCAGCACGCAAAGGCCAGGTCGCAGGGGCATGGCTGGCTCTGCATCAGCTGTCCCGGTGCTCGCCGCACAGGCTGTGTGCGTGCGGAGATGCATTTGTGTGTGTGCAGCAGCATGTGCATCGACAGGCTGAGGCTGCCCCAGCATCCCTAAGTGCTGGAGCAGCCCAAACCCCAGGGTGAGGCTGCCATCCTCTGGCTCTGTTTCCTAGTGGTGACAGGGAAGGCAGGGCCATAGGCTCCAGCTCTTGGGGCACCTTGTCCCTGTGTGGTGGCCAAAGGGCCCTGGTGACACTTGGGGGGGGCCTCGCTGCCCACCAGGTGGAGCTGCACCCCACGTTTTACTGCTGCTGGGGTGGCCCTGGGCCAGCCCTGGTCTCCTGCTGCTTTTCCCTGCCCTGGCGAGGAGGGATCCTGGCCTTCCCCAGCCCTCCAGGTAGCACATGCATGAAGGACAAGCATGCATGTCCCATACACGTGCTCTGGCGACAAGTGCTGACCCCCACTAGCCCCACCTGCCCAGCAGCACAGGGAAGTTGCCCACTTGCAGGTAGATAGTGGATATTGACCCAGTATTTTGGAAGCCTTCTCCTCAACAGCTGCACAAGGGGATACTCAGGAGACTGTCTTCAGTGGTGTTCTGGCCTCATGTTTTTCCGGTGCTTGGGCCTGACTGCATTCACTGCACAGATGTCAGTCCCAGCCTCTGCCAAGCTCTCCAGGTAAAGCAGATCTTGCCTGTTCTAGCTGCGTGTGGGTCCCCAAGGACCCCTGACCCTCTGGAGCTGCTGCAGGCCATGCCACTGGTGCTGCTGTGGCCATTGATGGGATCCCAGGCTGGGTGCTCTGTGGTCCTGAGCTTGGGGTGCATCTGCTCAAGTGCTGCAGCCCTGTGAGATGCAAAGGGCCACAAGGTTAATCCTTCACCTGCCTTCTCACTGCCTCTGTGGGCCTTGGTTCAGGGCTGCTGAGGACTGGCTGCCTGAGATCCAGCTGCCCTGTACCTTAGCTTGGAGGGATTCTGTGCTGACACCGTGCTAACTCCAGGGAGCCAGTCTGAGACCCACCAGCCTCCTCTCAGAGCCTTAGACCTGCCCTATGAAGCTGGGACCTGGAAGACCCCCTCGTCAAGCAATCCACTGCCTTCCCAAGCCCTTTTTCTCCCCTGATGCTTGCCAGCCCCATGCAAGGGACCCATCACAGACTGTCCCTCCCCTCCCCATGGCACCCCCAGTGCATGACAGGCAGGGGCAAGGGGACCGGGCAGGCAGGGGGCTGGGGCTCCGGAGGAGGGTCTGCTCTTTGCCTGGTTGGATGCTGTCAAGCCTGGTCTGCAGTGGAAGCAAGGGAGGCAGCTGTACAGGAAATAATCACGGCTTGTTCCAAGATTAAATCACTGGCGGGAGCGCGAGAGAGGATAAAAGGAGCCGTCTGTCATTAGAGGGAATATTAACCCGGCAGCGGGCCGGCAGGGGGGAGGATTTTATTCCCTGCACTTGCGGGCTGCCAGGCCCACTGTGCACACGGGGCTCAGCACTGACAGCATCTCTCAGTGGGACATGCGCCCTCCCTCCCCAGCTCAGCCCTCGGCATGGGCCCTTCTCCCTCCCCTGCTCAAGGGAGGGATGCTGCTGCAAGCAGGGGTAGAGGAAGGATTTTTCAGAGAAGTGGGGAAACTGAGGCAGGATCGTGCTGCATGTCTGGCACCACATGGAGGCACAAACCGCTTGGTCCCTCCATGCATTGCTCTTGCTCTGCCCAGGCCAGGTCTTCGCCCAGTTCCTTCAGATGAGCTCAGTGTGGCACAAAAGGTTCTTGTTTGGTCTCGCCCTTATCAGGGACCTGCCTCGAGGTCCTTCAGCACAGGAGCCGGGCTGGAGCTGGAGCAGGTGGGGCCAAGGAGCAAGGGAGAGGGCAGAGGGAAAACAAGAGACCAGCTGCAAAGGGGTGAGCCAGCGGGGAGATAAGATAGAGGGAGAAATGCAAAATATGACGGGTGGCAGGCGGGAGGGAACGTGGGAAACTACAGGGCACCTTGGGTCAGCCCAGCTGGCAGAGACACTTAATGGGACGGGGCAGACCCTTTGTGGGTGCCAGCCGGCCATGGTGACAAGCTCACAGCACCACTCATGGCCTCTTGCCCTTGGGCTGGGACCTGCTTTCAGGTCTGGGAGTAGCTGAGGTGGGACCACAAGACCGCTGTGCCCTGGTGACCCTCAGCTGCTCCAGGGATGCTGCGTGGGGACTGAGCATGGCCCTGGAGAGCTGATGGGAGTGGAAGGACTCACTGCCAGCTCTGGGGATGCGGAGAAGGGGACACCTTACCCACAGCCCAGCTGGGCGGTGGCCACGCACCGGCCAGGCTTGCCAGCCGTGCCCAGGCGGTGGTCCCCCTCCCTGTCCCTGGCAGGCTGTCCCAGCCCTGCCACCGGGGCTGCAGCAGGGAGGAAAGCCGTGCTCCACAGGCCAGCTCAGGGCTGCGGTTTATGGGCTCTCCCGTGCCAGGATAAACAGACCCATGGGGGTCGGGGTTTGCAGCGAGCATTTCATGAAAGCCTGCGGCCCTGCGCATAGGGCTTCCTTCCCTTTGATGGAAGAGTCCCAGCGGTTTCCCAAGCAAGAAGATCCCGGCTCCTCGCCCCCTTTCTTTCCCCCCCAGCCCATTCCCTCTCCAGCTGAGGCCTGGGCTGAGATAGGAAGATGAGCTATCCTTGGCTGCCTCTTCCAGCCTGGTGGTACCCCACAGAGCTAAGCCCTCCCCTCTGTGCAGGATGAGGGCCCCAGTGCTCAGCCTTCCCACATGGGGATTCCTGACTGCATGCAAACTGCCTAAGCCTGGCCTGGCTTTGCCTGAGCAATTTTCTTTATCAGCCTGCTCCCTCTCTGGGGAAGTCATCTGAGAAAGGCCAGCGCTGTTGGGAGCAGCCAAGGCAGTGATTTCTCCCACCAACATGAGCTGACGGAGCTGAGCGTGCGGGGAGACCAGACCCATCACAGAAACACTTGTCGCATCCTCGGTACACACAGGCGGTGCTGTCAGCACCAATGGGTGCTGCTGGTCACTGCCCATCCCCTGGGCCCCGGGGTTTGCCGTACCTGCGATTCCGCACTAAAGAAAGGCTCCCATGGGACCAGCTCCATGGTACCAGGTGTGGGCTGAGACCTGCGGGTGGTTTGCACACAAGTCCCCCAGCACCCCCTGGTAGCTCCCATCCACTCCACTCCGGACAGAGATCCTGGAGTGGATAGAAATCCTCAAAGCTCAACCGGAGCCTGGAGATCTCTGCAGGCTTACACCCAGGGAAGGTCTGCCCCGGCTGCACATGAACCCCAGCGAGCAGCCGTTGCCAGGATGCTGCAATTTCCAACCCGACATCAAAAAGCAGCTGGGGATTGGCTTGCAAACGCTCCCACACAGCACATCCTCTGTGTTTTATGAGCAACGTTTTACAACATAAATGCTGCTATATTAAGCCACGCATCTAACTGGAAAAACAGGAGACGGCGAGGCAAGCACAGCTACCTCAGCGCCGGCTGCTTTAATGCTGCATAAGCGAGTCCTTCTCCTGCTCAGGCTCTCTCCCACCTCTATCCCAGGCCTGGCCTCACTTTGTGCAGGCAGGAGGAAGGCACGGCCACCCTGTGGTGCACCCTGTGGTGCACAACCGGCTCTTGGGTTTTGGGACAGGGTGCTACGGTGGGGTGTTTTCCCACCTGCTGCAGCCCCCGTCCCCCAGCCCTGCTCCTGAGGTAGGCAGGAACTGCAAAATAGGGCCAGTCTCCATCTTCCAGGGCAAAATCCTTGCTGGCAGCAGGATATCAGGGGCTTTGCCGGGGGTGTTCGGCTTCAGCTGGGGTTTTTCGGTTCCTGAGCAAAGGGTGAGTGTTTGGGGAAAGCCAGCCCTCCTCACCGCCGGGCAGGCGGAGGGACAAGGGGGTCTCCTTCCCGGTGGCCCCAGGAGAGGGTGCTCTCCGCCCGCGGCTGCGCCGGGCCCGCGCCGGCACCTCCGGGGCATCCCCGCGCCCGGCTGGCAGGGGCGCTGCCCCGCTCCCCCCGCGGCCCTGGGCTGCAGGGGGAAGCAGAGGACTTCGGCCAAAAAAGCCCGTGCCCCCTGGACGGGCCCTGCTTTTGTTCTTTACCACCCCCCGGGGTAAGGATTTGCACGGGGAGGCTGGGTTTTCGAGAGCTCCCATCACCAGACCCTGACCTGCATCCCGGTCCCTTGGCCATGGGGATGGATGCAAAGAGCGTGGCCGTGCTGTGCCCTACCTGGGGATGGCGGAGGGAGCGAGCCAGGACCCTTGCAAGAGCGGTGGAGTTGATTTATGCTCCTGACATTTCTCTCCCAGTCGGGCAGAGCTTTTAATAAAGAGTGAGTGATTTATGGCTCCTTTTAAGTGGGAAGGAATGTTACCTAAGGCAGTCTGCCCCCAACACCCCCGCCTCTCTGTCTCGCTGAACCCCCAGCATCTGGGCTAGCAGGAGGGGAGCAGAGACCATCTCTGCCCCCATCTTCCCCCAAAGTCCTCCCCACAGCTGAGGTGGCCCCAGCATCCTGCCCCATTCCTGGCAGCAGCAGCCCTGGCCCTGCCTGGGGATGCCCTGGCACCCTGGGGGGATCAGTGCTGTATCCCCTCCAAACTGCCCCAGGCCTCGGCAGCAAGGCAATGCACAGCCCACATGCCACCCCGCACATAGCAGCGATTCAAGGAAAGCTTCTGTCCCGAGACCCCTGTGCTCCCCTCTGTGAGGACCCCTGTGGTGGCTGGCCTGCGGACAGGATGACAGCTCCACAGCAGTTGTCATGGTTACTGGGTATTAAGGGATGCAGGCAGGAGCACTTCCTGGTGAGAGCAGCTCCAAAAGGGAAGGGCTACCCTCAGCCCATCCAGCTCCAGCCCTCCTGGAGACGCTTGGTCATGGAGCCACCTCCATCCCCCTCCCCAGCCCCTCCAGACCCTGAACCAGCGCTGGCAAAAGCCAGCTCCAAACCCAGAGGTGGCAGCAGCTTGCAACTAAAGGGACTTCTTGGGGCCTAAAATGACTCTTGGGTCTCCCAGAGTGGATAAGGACTGGGACAAGTCCCCTCCCATCCCAGCCCTGCTGCTTGGAGGGGGCTGGAGAAGGCCACAGGGCTGGGGGACATGGTGGCCAGCAGGAACGGGGATGCAGCAGAGCTGCAGGACCCTGCCAGCCAGCCCCTTTCCCCTCTGGAACGGGCTAATGAGTGAGGACAGGGGATAAGAGCAGGGGCGGAGGGAGCATCGCCCAGACAAAAGCCGCCCCAAGAGGCTCCCAGCTGCTAATGAAGATAAAGTGCCCGGTTCCTTTTCTTCTCCCAGTGAAATCTGGTGGCTAAGCGGGAAAAAATGCTTTCAAGTGTATTCATCTATAACATGGCCTGGGAGGCAGGGATTCCAGCAGCCGGAGCGGCAGCCAGCTGAGACATTGATCTCACGCTTCACACACGTGCATGCACACACGCATGTGCAAACACACATGCTTAGCTGTGCAGGCTGCACACAGTGTGTGTGAAATTCCCGCAGAGCACACGCGCACGCACACAGACATCAAAAGCCTGATCTTTCTCTGCATCAAAACAGCAACCGTAGATGAAGGCATGTGTTCAGCAAAACACCCCCTGCCCACGCAAAGTGCCCGCACCAGGCTGCCAGATCCCACACGTGCCCTGAAACGCACATGGCAAGCGCAGCGCAAACACAGGCATGCGGCACGCCAAGGGGCCTGCCCGGCACCAGCACGTGAGCACAAGCACACACACACGTGTGCATGCATCCTTCCCCCATCCTCAGGCCTGGCGGTTGTGCAAACACAGCTGTATTGTGCGGCCGTGGTGGGAGAGGGACGGCAGGGTCCCAGGGTGGAAGCCCTTCAGGGTTAGTGCAGTGTTTCAGTAAATATGTCAATAAACCTCGTTGCTATTGATGTATGGGGTGGCACGTTGTGGGCAGATGGGTTGGGGCTCTCCCATGCCGTGGATGGATGGACTCCCACCCCATCCCACCCATGGGGACTGTCCCAAGCCCTTTGCCTGCCCGCTGTCCCACAGCCCAGCCTTCGAAACTCTCCTTAGCCTTCATCCCAGCCCTGACTGCATAACATCTGCAGTAAGGAGTCCCACTGCTGTCTCCTGCCTGGGAGCTCCTCTACCCAGAGGCCCTTCCACATGCCTGGAGCTGACATGCCAGGGTCCATGGGGCTGTATTTCCACAGTGCCCATTACCAGGCTCTCTGGGAAGGATTCTCTACAGTCCTACACTAAAAGTTAAACAAACCCAGGGCTGTTCTCTGGCCCTGAGGACCTCTGCCACAGACCAGCCCACCTCCAGGCTGTGAAACACATCCTGCAAATGTGCAGCCTGTGTGCCAGATCCTGCTGGGACTGTCCCTGACCCAGGCTAACTCCTAAACTATGAGCAAAAATTGCCTGGATCAGTGCGAGCTGACCCAAGCCAAAATCACATGAGGGCAGAGCTAAAAATTCTCATGGGGACAGTCCCACTGCTGTGCCTGGGAATGCCCTGGGACTATTTGTTTTACAAGTGCAGATGTAACCAGAGATCCCCCCCTCCTTTCCTCCGGAGGCTTTGAATTAAGTGGCCCATTTACAGAGAGGCAGCAAGGGAATAGACAGCATGTGGGGAGGGGGAGCAGCTCCTCCTCAACACATCTGGCAGCTAAGCGTACCCCCAGACCCACCAGAGACCTTCCAGACAGCAAAGCATTTGCTTGCAGCCACCGAGGAAAATAGAGGTGGCTGCAGAGAGAGGCTGGATCTGTCCCTGCTGACCCCCTCCTGCCCCGGGGGCCATGCCTGGTGAGACCGATGGCTTGTTGCAATCTACTGCCGTATCAGTTGGGCATGAGGGCTGAGAAGAGGTGCCCCACACCTCTGGGGCAGAGTGGAGGGGAGCGCGGCTGCTGGAGGCAGCTCTGGCACCACTCGGCATGGCCGACTTGGGCAGGTACGCTGCTATCCCACTGCATTCGGCTGCTGACAGCCGGCTCCTTGGTATGTCCTGGCTCCTGGTTATTAATTCATATGGATTTGCTTGGCTGGGGCTGGGGGAAATACAAACTAGCTGGATAATTGCGCATACACCCCCAAGCAAATAACGGGAAGGGGGAAAGAGAGGGACCCAGCTCAGTGAGAAACTGCGAAAGCTATGGGGAGGGAAAGCTGGGGGCAGCCGGGAACCTCTTGGCATGGGGACAAGACCTCAGAGCCAGGGATCAGGGGACTGGGGCCAGAAAACAGCAGCCACCGAGAGCTGAGAGGTCGCATTGCCCCTGCAGCGTGGGGTGGACGGAGGCAAAACCAGACCCTCACAAAGATGCCTGTGCCCGCGGCCGGGGACCGTGCCCGGCCCAGCCCCAGCCCCGCACCGGCTCAGCCCCGGCGCCCGGCCCCGGCTGAGCTCCCGCACTCCCTCAGCAGAGGGCAGTGGATGCACACGCAGACGCCTGCACACCTGTGCTGCACACCCGTGGCCGCCCACCCCTGTGTGCCCAGGACACGCAGGGACACAGCAGCAGGGACCGGTTCTCGGTGCTCCCGATGCTCCCGGCGTGCTGAAGGGGGAGCCTGGCACCCCTTGGGGGAGAAACGGGCCCCCAGGGGCTGGCAGGCGAGGGGTGGCAGCGGGGTGAGTGCTGGCCCTTCAATGCATCCCTGGGGCAGCCCGAGTGGGGACCACTGACCAGCGAGGGTCTCTGCCTGCACGACCCCAGCCCTTCCCCATGCTCTGACCTTGTCCCCGATACTGACGCGGCTCCCTGTCTTCTCCCTGGTTCCCAGAGGAGGACACGCTGTCTGCAGCCTGGGCTGGTGAGCCCTACATGGCTCTGCTCACCCCGACAGCTAGCCACATGCTGGAGATCCCTGCCTCCCCTCCGAGGCTCCCCTGCCCACTGGGATGCTGGAACCTGTCTCCCCTGGCTTATTTTCATGGGCATTTACCATGGCAGCCATTCTGAGTGGTGGGCAGCAGGGACGAGGCTGTAAAGGCAGCCCCGAGGCCTGGAGGTTGTTACTGTGGGCTGTTAAACTGGGACCCCATCTCTATTGCTGGGCAGGGGGAGGTGAAGAAGTGCCTACGTGCATGTGGGCAGCCTCCCAGGTCAGAGTGGTCCCTGTCAGAGTATACAGGTGTCCCCTATAGCTGTATAAGTGGCGGTGCCTACAGTTATATCAGGAGGGGCACTACAACCATATAAGCAGGACCACTATAGCGGTGTAAGGCATATGACAGACCACCATAGGATCCCCCCTCCAGCTGCAGGAGGGTCCCCAGTGCCAGTCCCTCTCTGTGGGAGACGAAGCACCATCCCCTCCTGGTGCATCCCAGCCTCTGCTGGTATCTCTGGCCTCACCATCTGGGTGCTGCCTGGCCCAGATGTGCTGGGAAGAGGGAGGGGGCAACCCTGGCAGCTGTGGAGTATTCAGGCCAGATGTGGAAGGTACACTTTGCGACGGCAAACCATGCAGAGGCTGCTGAGCTGGAGGCCTGTACTTATCCGGCCGCGACATGGCACAGGAAGAAAGGACATTCCTCCCTTAGGAACAGCTTGCGCACATGGCGTCATCCCCTCGTTATTAGGGGGGAAGCCACAGAGAGGGTGTTCCCAGCCCCCAGCCCCACCGCCTCCCCTCCACAGGCCAGGCTGGCCCCAGGAAGGGCGGTGGGAGCCGTGCAGGGAGTGCGGGGCTTGTGGGATGCTGCCTTTGCCATCCGATCCCCAACTCTGGGTCGCTGTCAGCCTCTCGGCTTGCTGCGAGGGCAGGAGCCATCCTGGCCTGGATTCAGCCGACTCAGCACTTTGGGCTGAGCCTGGCTGTCACCGAGCCCAGGCTACGGCTGAGCGTGCCGGAGCCTCGCCAGATGCTAGGGAACGTGCGCCTTCGCTGGCCGTCCCCTCGCGGCTTTCCTGGGTGATAGGGAAGCTTGCGGCAGCGCCGGCTGGAAGAGCTTCCCAGCCCATCCTGACAGAGGCTGCTGTCTGCCTCGCCGGGAGAGGCCCGGTTTGAGGAGCTTGGCTCAGCATCCCTTCCTTGGAAAACCCTCCTGGGAGAGGCTCCTGCCCTGGCCCAAGGCCCCGAGACCCTAGCTGGGTGGAAGAGCCCCCAGCTGGGGCTTGGCACCGAGCCGCTCCATGCTGGGGATGGGACCTGCCCTCTGCCCCTGCTCACAGCCCACCAGAGCTCCTGCTAAGTCGGCGGGAGCTGGGCATGTCCTAGTCCCCAGGGCCTGGCCCACCAGCCCAGGGGACTGGTGCAACGGGCACAGCCAACACCAAGCCTCCAAGAATGATTTCCCTGCTAAGGGACCGTGATGCAGGGGAACCGAGCCGTCCTGGCAGCCCTCCTCCTCCCCAACTCCTCCTCAGAGCTCACCCAGAGCCCTGCCATGAGATGGGGCATGGGATGCCGGAGATGGGACAGAGCAGTTTGGCTTCAGATGCAAGAATTAAAAGCCCAGAGGGATTTGCAGAGACCAAGGAAACCTGGAAAGCAGACCAGAGGGATTGTTCCTGGCTCTGCTGAGGAAGGCTATCAGCTACCAGAGCGGCAGCAAGAGGCAGACTTGGTGATTCAGAGCAACAACAGCTTGGGTATACGATAGGACATGCCTAAAGCCAAAGGATGCTCCGGAGCAGTGGGACAGAGGGAAGGGCAGAGCAGAGCATCGCTGCTCCCTTCGGAGCTGGTTTTGTCCTGTCTGGAGTAAAGCTGCCTTGGTAATTTGTGCAAAAACCCTACATGTTTGGTGTCTCATGACCTGTGTCCTGGGAAGGGCAAACCCTGAGCTGATACCCACCCATGGACTCCAAGGTCTCAAAGAGAAACCAACCCAACTCCCCTCCAGTGTTTCCAGCAACCGCAAGCCAGCAGCGATGCCGGGTGTCGGGAAACATCAGAGCACGTGTATCCCGTCCACACGGGCGAGAGCAGCGTGTGGGCGTCAGGACACGCCTGGCCAGAAGAATCCCAGCAAATTACTTCTCCTTGATGTCTGCCGGTTCGTCACGGCAGAAACACGGCATGCAAAGGGCTTGGTTTTGAAGGAGCGCCGAGGGATGCCGGAGCCGGGTTGCTGCCAACTCACCTGTCACTCCTTGCACGCTGCCCCGGGGCTCACAGGCTGGGGGGAGGCAGGTGCTGGGGAGCCAGCCCGGCCGCGGAGCCGTGGCCTGGGAAGCGAGCAGGTAGGGAGCTGCCTTTCCCAGGCTCCTCACTCCCGCTCTGCCAGGCGGTATTTGGCTGCAGAAAGTGCAAAGCACTTCCAGCCTCAGATATATTTTTTTTCCCCCTGTGACTTTCACAGACGGCTTTGCAGTGGTGTCGGTGGGGAGGTTGTCCCAAATTGGAAGTACTCAGTATGGGGGAGCACAGGACTGCGGGGCTGGGGGAGACCGACTCACCCCCCACAGCCAGCCCAAAAGCCAGGAGCTGGGTGTGTTGGGAAGGACCAGCAGGCAGGAGACCTGCAGAATAGCCTGTCCCACCCAGGGACCAGCTCTGGGGGCCAGGCAGAGATGAGCAGCAGGCAGTGAAGAGGCCAAGGGTCAGTGCCTGCAGAAGTGGGGATGGTCAGAGACCCTGGGGTCCATGGCAGCAGCCTGGGGAGGTGTCTGGATGCCGTGGGATGCCGTGCAGCATCTTGCAACCCATGAGGCCATTCCACAGCGCGAGCCAGACCCTAGTGCTTCTCCTCCACTCTGTGCGAGCCAGCAAAGCCTCAGGGCAGGTGGGCTCGGAGGGGCTGACGTACTCCTCTGCAGCCAGGCAAGGAGCCTGACTCAGGCTGGCTTTGAGCACAGGACCCTGCTCAGCAGAAGAGCCCAAGGGCACCTCTCCCGCACTGGGACCTCCCCGGGCAGGCACAGCTGAGGAGCAGATGGGGACTGGTGGGCACGGACCCAGGGTGAGAGAGGAGTTGTGCTGCTGTGAACCTGAGCCCAGCCTGGCTTGGCAGGGGTAAGTGTGTGAGCTGGCCAGGTCCTTGCCTTTTTTTGCAGGGTTTTAGTGCAGAAACTAAAACCCTGTGTCTGGTTGGTGGCAGGGGATGTGCTGGGAATGGGTCAGGGTGGTGCTGGGGATGCGTAGCTCAGGGAGGGAGGTCAGCAAGGCAGAAGGCAGGGCAGTGTGGGCAGGGACATGCTGGCAAGTCCTGAAGACACTTGCCGGTTTGATTGAGGCACCGGCAAGCAGGAAGGTGGCATCATCGCCAACCGGGTTTGCAGGTGATGCACGGGCTGGAGGGTGCTGGCGGTGAGCAACACAGAGCCCGACTACATGGCTGAACACAGCATGTGCGAGGCAGCGCCAGGACGAGGACAAGGGCAGGTTATACCTGCAGGACAGGAGGCTCCGCTTCGGTGATGTGCGATGGTGGAAAGGACTACGGGTGCCCAGGAGCCAGCTCTGCACTGTGGGCACCCCACGGAGCCGGCTGGGGCACACATGGGGGAGCTGGGGCTGCCCACGGGGAACAGTTGTGCTTTAGTGCGTAATCCAGGTGTCTGCTAGACCCCAGTGCCAAGGATATTTGGCACAAGAGACGCCTGATCTGTTTGTCCAAGGCAGTGATGGGTCTTTCCTTCTTGGCTGGTAGCACTGCAGGCAGCAAAATATTCCCCTGTCAGGGAGGGTCTGTGTCCCAGCACCGTTAGCCATCAGAACATCATCTCTAGTGGGCACGGGCATG
Organism: Balaeniceps rex; assembly: GCA_013401315.1. Lineage (NCBI taxonomy): Eukaryota > Metazoa > Chordata > Aves > Pelecaniformes > Balaenicipitidae > Balaeniceps > Balaeniceps rex. The sequence goes on from VYZW01004943.1 coordinate 17,231, forward strand.
CCCTTGGAGGCTTGAAGGCTAAAGGAGCTTGTCCCAGCCACCAGGGCCTGTCTCCTGCCAGACTAGGGACACCTCTCACCTGCCCAGTGTCCTTCCAGGGGACCGTGGGGACTGCGGGCTGACCCGGCGGATGCTGTTAGGTCTCAGCATCTCTGTGCCCTGGGTGTGAAGCCAAAGTGGACCAAAACTTCTGCCCCAGGTGATGCCTTTGCTGGTAGTCAGGACCATGATCAAGATGGGGGGGTTACAGCCTCCAGCCCACTGCTGCTGCCCTCAGGCTGGCTTCCAGACAAAGGCTGCCCAGGACACGGCCAGGCTATGACCACCATCCCCCAGTTTAGACAGGGAGGCTTCCCCCCCTCCATACCTCCCGCACCCCATGCTGCTCTCCCAAGGGCTTGAGGCCACTGTTTCGCAGGGGGTTTGGCACCAGTGTTTGGGATCGACCTCCCCTGGCCGCTGCATCCTGCTGAGGCACGGTGCTGGGGAAGGTTCTGCAAGGCTCCACAAAGCAGCCTCCTGGCTCCCTGTCCTGAGAGCAGCACGGGGTGGTACCTCCCAGCCACGAAACCCTGGGGAGATACTGAACAAAGCCCAACTTGTGTAAACCAAGCCAGCCCTGGTGAGGTGCCTGCCACCTCCCTGGCCTCCTGCCCTCCCCGCTCAGCCTATCTCAGCCCACATTTAACAATTACCTCCTCTCCGCACAGCCCCCAAGTGCTCTGAGAGATGTGGGCCAATTCCCCGCTGGCAACTCCCGGCTGCCTCCCAGGAGTTACATCAGTGGGGAGTTGGACCATGCGCATCCTCCGTGCAGCACCTGGCAGTGCGGCAGCCAGCACCTCCCCTGGGCCTGCAAGGGCTGACGCTGGGCATCGGCTGAGCACCCCTGGGAGGTAACAGCACCCCTTCTCCCCTCCCAGCAATGGAAAGATGGTGCCCTGCCCTCAAATTGCAGGGAAGGGGATTCTGGCAGGTGCAGTTACCTGAGCTGGAAGCGGTCCAGGGTGGTGGATTTAACACCCTGGCTCTGGATGTAGGAGGTCATCAAGCCATCAGGGCATAAGGCAGCGTTTTACGTCCGATGCTTCCAGTAACGATCCCAACACAGGTCAGCACCCTCGCCAGGGTGTGCAGAGATAGTCTAACCCAGTCATAGTATGCCTGCCCTCGGCTGACAGTCTGGTGCTGGGCAGGGAGTCAGCCTGAGGTGCCTGGAAGCCACCATCCATGTGCCCAGCGCTGTCCCCTCGCTGCTGTACGCACAGCTCCACGTGTGGTAGCTGGGTGTTACAGCCAGCAGGAATCACTCCCACAAAACCAAGTGTCTCTCGAAGCATTGCCACTGTGTGTCCTGGGAAAGCCGTGCCCATCTGGCATGCCACGGCGCTGGACTGGCCAGCGCTCAGCCTGGCATCACCGTGGGGTGACTGCGGCAGCGCGGGCTGTCCTGTCCCTCCCTCTCCCTGCACGGACGCTGCGCTGGCACCATGGGAGAGAGCAGCACTCCTCCCCACGCCGGCAGGACACACGCCACCTCCTTCCCCAGAGGGACCCGGCTGTGCCGGGCTCGGCGCGGGAGGCTTCTGGTGACACCGGGCTGGGCGAGCAGCAGGAGCGGGACGTGGAGGGGAGCAGAGGAGGCGCACGGTGACGGTGAGCCAGCGCTTGGGCAGAGGGGCCCAAAGCTCGGGAGCATCCATGCTCAGTGCCTCGTATAGGGGAGCACGGGAGGGGCTGGGAGGCAAAGCAGGGAGCGAGGGTCTCCTGCACCCACCTCTCCCAACCGGGACAATCCTCCTTCACTCCATCACCTCTCCCAACCCTCTTCCACCCATGCAGCCCCCTCAGCCCCTGCCCCCTGCTCCCCAAACACCTCCGCTCCTCTTCAGTGGTACCCAACGGACCTCCAGGTAAGGCTGAGACAGGAGCAAGGGACGGGACCAGGGGACACTGCAGGGATGTAGCATCCTTGTGCACAGAGTGGGACATCCAACATGTGGTAGTCTGGGCTCGCTCTGCAAGAGGTGACATCGCAGGGGATCTTCTGGTCACCTCTTCTTGTGGGCAGCCACACCTCTCTGGTCTCAAAGGGTGCCCATCACCGAGGTATCTGATATATCACTCTTGGTCCGTTGGCTCTGGAGCAGCCACAGCCCTGGAAGCAGTTGTGCAAGGGAACGAGGTGGGTGGCGATGTGGCCCAGCCATCCCTTCGTGCCTCTGGCTGCGAGCCCTTCTGGGCATGACATGGCTCTTTTAGCTCCCGGACGGCTGGTGCCAGCCCTGGCCTGGCTCTTTGAGATTCCCTGTGCCCTCACCCATCCTGGTGAGGGAGAGGGAGCCGGCAGCTGGCCCAGGGGTTGGAAAGGGCAAGGAGACTCAGCTACCCACCGGGAGGTGGAAAATGGCCCAGAGCAGGCAGCGCAGCAAGGTGGGGTGTTGCTGGCTGCTATCTTTTATTCCTGCCCTGCATCAAAAGGCCTAGATGAAAGTCTCTGGCCACAGCCCTCTCCGCAACAACGTGGACCCCCCTCCTGAGATTACTGCTCCCCTGAAGGAGGCTGCCTTTGCCTGAGCGGTGGTGGAGAAAGCCATGTTTACACACCAGGTTTCAAGCGTGGCTTGCCAGCTGCCTCACTGTAATTACAGTCGTTAGGAGGGGATGAGTTGCTGGGGCTTGGTGCTGGGCTGTTTGTTTGTTTGTTTGCAGCCCCAGCTGGGGCAGCTGGTGAGGGAGGGCCGCTCTGCTGGCAGCTGGAGAGCCGGGCTCCCGCAGAGCCTGGCTGCCTGGCCAAGGGATGCTGTGGTCCCCGGTGAGTGTGGGGCCAGGCCAGCCCTGGGCTTTGCAGTGGCACAGGGGAGAAAGGCACCTGGTGGGAAAGGGCATCTTCCCAGAAGGGCAGGGATGGAGCTGAATCCCCAAATCCTAAAGTGCTGTGACTGAGGCACCAGGAAGCCCGCAGCGGGGATGGGGAGTCAGGAGGCTCCGGGAACCACAGCCACCGCGGACTGATTGCAGCTGCAACTCTGCTCGCAGCCTGAGCACCCCCTGAAGTGTGCATGGGCTGAGCAGGGACAGACCTCCACTCTCATCCCCTCTCCAGCTTCTGTCCCCAAGTCAAGCCACAAAAGTGCCTCACATCCCTGCCCACATTCAGCCTGGATTTAGCACTATGCTTCGCCGCAGGGCTCACCCACCGTGGGGGATTCACATCCTGAGATGCCTCCGGGGTCGTCTCTTCAAGGCATCTCCTCCAGCTCCCTCCAGCAGCAGCACCAGGCTACAGAGGCAGCACAAGGACCAGGCTCCCTCTCAGTCTGGGTGACATGTGGCATGGAAGTGGCACCAGGAACAGGACTTCTGGGTCCTATTCCCAGCCTGGCTGCTTCTTGCTGTGTTATCCACAGGAGCTCTTCTTGTGCGCTGACACCGGAGCTGACAGCATCCATCTTGCAGACAGGTTGCAGGGCTGAGCTGCCAGCTGCAAAGTGCTTCCAGGGAAAGACTGCTTATCGTCCAGCGCATCCTGGGTTTCCTGTTGCTGCCAGGCTCCTCTTTCAGCCCGGCCAGCACCACCTGAAGGGGAGCCCCTGGAGTATCTGGCATATCTGCCCCGCAGCCAGGGCTGCTGCCCAGGGACCTTGCAGGAGTGGTTTTAGCTGGCAGCCACATCAAAACCAGTCCAGGACGCTCCATCCCACCACAGGCTTTGGCATCCATGAACAGGGAGCATGACGCACCATGACAGCACAGACTCCTTCTCCTTGTAAAGCTGGGCAGGCAGTGTGTGTGTGGAGGAGGATGTGAGGGGCAACAACAGTGCTGCCCGCTTCCACTTCACAGCCACCTTGGGCTTGCTCTGGGTCCTACAGCGGGAGAAACATAGCAGAAGTCTTCTCCTGATTTCGCGCCTCTCCTGTCACAGCCCCCACCTCCTGAGGACAAGTGTCCTCCAAGGTTACCAACCCGCCTGGCTCAAATGCCTCCAGCACGACAGACTCCCCAGTCCTGGCCAGAAGCGCTTCAGCGTTCTGGCTGCTGCAGATGTGCCTCCTTGCTAGCCCAAATGTACAGAGCGTGAACTCCCAGCCCTTGGCTCCCAGGAGGTCTGAAGCACACCTTTAGCCAGCACAGAGCTACCAACACCAGTCCAGACTTGGCTGTGCTCAGAGATGTCACTCGGCAAAAGCCCCTTCTTCCATCAGGTATTTACCCCAGCTGGTCATGGCAGAGGATTTGCACTGGCAGTGTCATGGTGTGGTGCATCCTTATTATTAGGCAGCTGTTGTAAACAGCTGGAGACTTCAGCTTTGGCTTTTTTCCTCATTCTCTACTTGCAGTCATCCCTTTAGGATGCCCCCAGGGACATGTGCATCGGTACCTGGGCTGAGAGCACAAGCAAGCAGAGTCTGGGGGCCTCTTTGGATGACGCGTGCTCTGGCCTGGTGCAGGCAGTGTGATCAGTGGAGTGGCAGAGGGCTGCAGCCTGTCCCAAGCAATAGGATCCTGCAGCAGCAGGGGCACAGTGAGCTGTGCGTGAGCAGCAGGGATGAGGCTCACATGGACATGTCCCTGTGCATGTGACAGGCATGCTGCCATGTCCATGCCAGCAGTAAATGAGAGCAAGTCACCAGACACCACTACTTGTGCTTCTCTTTCTTTATTCTTTCACTGCCTTGCACATCTCCTGATTTCTGATCCTCGCTCAGCAGCTCCCTTGGCAATTCATTCAAGCAGCGATGCTAAGGCTGGAGGGACCCAGCGAGGCCACCCAGCCCACCCCCAGCCTCAGGCCAGGCCCACTGGCACCCCCTTTGCCAGGGAGAAAAGGGGTATTTCCCCCCTCCCAAGACCCGTGCGCTACGTGCAGAGTGTGATGGGGAAGCGGGTCGCTGGCGGGGGGAGCTCGCTGTTCACCAGCGCGAGTGGGAGGGCGAACTGGAAAGAGCCTCCTCTCCCGGTGGAGCACCACCGCCCAGGCTTGACGAGGCGTGTGCTCCTGCGCCACCCGTACACGCCTTGGGTGCCTCTAACTGCCTGGGACAGGTATTCATGGTCCGGCGGAGCGTGCCCTGTCATGCCTTCATGCCACGGCACTCGGCAAGCGCCTCCCCTCCCTGCAGCTGCAGCCGTGCTTGAGCATTCCTCTGGGGAGGGCTGGCTTATACTGGGAGGGATGGGGGGCTGCAGACAACCATCCCCTGCTCCCCAAGTGCACTGGGCTCTTCCCCACCGCAGCACCCTCGTCACTGCTTCAGCTCGGTCCCTGCAGTGAGAGCCCACTGCGGCCATGGAGGCAGCGCTCCTGGCTGGCACGGTGAGATGTTCCCAGGAGCAATTTCAGGGCTGCTGTGCAGGCGTGGGGAGCACCCTGGGATGGCTGCACCCCTTCTTTCATGTGCGTGTGGCTGAGGGAGGTGCGACCCTCCCCGACCAGTGCAGAGTGGGAGCCAGATGTGGCAGGGGTAGGCACAGTGCATTAGGGCTGGGACCTCCTTGCCCCACAGAAAGTCCCTTTCCAGGTCCTTGCTGAGCATGGATGGGACGGTGGGGAGGATGGGGTATTCTGGAGGAAGTCAGAGCACTTCCAGATGTAGCCAGAAAGATGGAGTTAGATGGGATCTCCCCAGAGGGGTTTACCTGCGGAGCTGACAGCATCCTTCTCTGTGAGAGCTTTTGGAAGGAGAAGGTCCTACAGTGACACTCTCACCAGGGGCTTGGAGGAGCTCCCTGGACATGCTGCCAAGCACCCATCTTCTTTTGTCTTGAAAGTGGGGCTGGGGAGAGGAAAAGCCCTGAGACAAGAGGGAAAAGTCGGCTTCTGGTGCTGCCCAAGCTCAGTCAGAGTCACTTCTAGCTGAGCCCACCAGGTTCACATAGGCACACAAGAGAAGGTTGGCACGGGCAAAACTGAGACGAGGAGGATGGGAAACATATGGGGGACACCCCATGGGTACCAGCTCTGCTGCCCCACATGCCCCAAAGCTGAGAAGAAAGCCCAGCATCCCTGCAGAGCCCAGCATCCCTGCAGTCAGCAGTGGTGAACAGGAGCCTGTCCAGCAGCAAGGTCATCTGCTATGAGAAAGAGCCCCCCTCCGCTGGCCTAAGCTGGGCATGGAGAAGGAGATATCCCAAGTCACAAGCGCCTTGGAAGCGCCGCTTCAGTACCTGCTGTGGCCTGGGTTCTTGGTTTGCTTTTGAGCAGCAAAATAAGTGACCTGGTGGCCCATCAGCATGGGTGCCAGCTTCATCTGCCAAGTCCTGCCGCATCCCTGGTACCCAGAGCCAAGCCCAGCAGGCAGGAGGAGGTATGGCACTTGACAGGGGAAGCAGGGGAGATGGACCAAGCCCGTATGGCCCCTGCACCCCCGCACCTTCGTGCGCTCGGGGGGTGCCCCTAAGGGGCCAGCCCTGTGCTGCTGCAGGTGCTGTTTGATCCAGGCTCTCCCCGGCTCAACCCGGCTCTCGCGTGCTCTTGTGTGTGTCTGTAACCACCTTGGAGCTCTGCCCATCGACCTGCTGGGCTCATACCCCTTTCACCCTTCTCTGGGCCACCTCTCCCCGGAGCAGAAGGGACCATGTCTGCCGGCTGGCCCTGGCCCTGGTGAGTTGCAGCATCCTGGGGTGCGCCGCATACCGGGGTGCCCCCGGACCCTGCGTGCGCCGGGGCCTGGCAGGCGCTGGTTAAGTCATGTGTTTTGTGTTGGGTTTCTCCCCCTCCTGGAAAGTCCCAGTGCGGAGCGGTGGGGCTGAGCCGACCGCACACAGCTGCGGGCCACCACATGAGAGGAGCCAGCTCCCCAGGGATTACAGAGCCCCGGGAGCCTGGGGAGGAGGCAGGAGCACCCGCGCCGTGGCCCTTTCATCTCTCCCCTGCCTCACTCCCCCTTTCATGTCTGCCTCTCTGGCCACGCTCTCTTTTCCTCCGCTGCCTTTGCTCTCTTTGCACTTGGCCTCTTTTCCCTGCCTTGCCCCCAGCCCTTCCCGCTGCACCTGGCTGTGCTGGCTGCCTCTGCGCCGCTCCTGTCACCCCCTCCCAGGACCCTGCACTTTCATCCCCTGACCCCCAGCCGCCTGCTCCCACCTCCCCTGCACTGGCGTCCTGCCCCCATGCCAGCTCTGCCCCTCCATCATCTCCCTCCCCACCCCAAAGCCTCCCATTGCCATGGGGGGAAGGAGAGGGGTGGCACAAAGTCCCTCCAGGTGATCTCCATCCGTGTTCAAAAAGCTTTTCCTCCTTTCTCCCATCGGTCCTGTTGTTCCCACCAGGCTGCTTCCAGGGTCACCCCCCTCCCCAGGTGTGCCCTGCACTCTCACAGCCAGGCATCCTCTTGCCTCCTCCATCTGCCTCATGAAAGCAACGAGCTGGGGATGCTGGTGGACCCCGATGTCCCTCCCTGTTGCTGGCACCCACCTTCCTCTTCTTCAGCTCCAGCTGGGGGACAGAGAAAAGGCCCCTGTTCATGCAGCAGCCAGGGTTGGGCATTCCCTGTCAGAGGTCTCTGGTCAAGGGGTAAAGGAAAGTGGTGGGTGCCCTATTCTCAAGGGTCACAGAGCTGTGCCAGGGACCAGTGTCCCTCACACGCTCCCCCAGAGGCCTGGGGTGTCCCTGGTGTTTCCTGGGGCAGGGGACCACACACAGGACTAGAGAGTAAAGAATATTTGGGTTCAAACCTACCCTCAGCCATTGCAGCTGAGGGTACATCACAAGCAAGGTGGCGTAATGGTTAGAGCGTTCCCTCTGAGTCCACAGGCTCCTTGGGGAGACTCAGTGCCCATCTGCTTGGTGGGGATTTCAGCCATCGGGGTTTGGGCTGTGGAGGACCTCCACATCAGCCCCTTCCCAGACACGCTGTCAGCCTCCCTTCTCGCACCTCTCCCCCGCTGCTCTCACTCCAGCGCCTGCTCACCCTGCTCCTCTGCACCCACTGCCTCCACCCAGATCTTCTGCTGAAGGGGCTCGGTGCACCCCAAACTCTGCTCCTAGTTTGCTCAGCCCCTACCTTCCCCATCCCTTGTCCAGCCTCCCCTGGGAGCTCTTCTACCCCAGCCCTTGGAGCTGCCTTGGCTCCATCACAGCCTTCAGGCCAAGGCCTCCCTCTGCTCTCCATCTCCACACCCCACCCACTTCCAGACACTGCTGGCCCTCCTGCAGGCACATGGCAGCCTCATGCCCAGGGGCACCCAGCCATGGAACACCAAGGGCTGGTGCAGCTGCAGCTGAGCAAGGAGGCTGCAGTCCTCCCAGGCAGTGGGGGCGCTCCTGCGGAGTCAGGCTGCTGCTGGCATGTCTGGTCACTCAATGAGCTCAACACACTGGTGGTTACAGCGTCCTCACTGGGTAGATAACCCACCCCTCATCATGGAGGGCAATGCCACCAGGATGCTGTGCCAGGGGGTGGTGGGCAGGAGCTGGGCCTGGTGGGGGGAGCACAGGACTCCAGGGCTCCTCTCCCAAGCTAGCTGCTGCCTCGCTGTAGGTACTTTGCCTTGCCAAGCAGGTCAGTTAGGGCCAAACTCTTTTTCTTCTTTTTCGGGGGGTTGCACGGGTGCTGGTGCCAAGCATGACATGTTGAGGCTGAACTTCAGGAAAGCCTCGGAGCACCTCTCTGCAGCTCAGGTTGCAGCACGGTGCCAGCCAGGCTCTTAGGAAGGGTCTCAAGCCATGGCCACCTGCTTCTCAAGCAGAGGAAGCATGGAGGCCAGTTGCCCAGACCAAGGCAAGGAAGGGTATGCCCTCTGCTCCCCTTGGACCAGCAGATGCAGCGAGGCTTTGCTCTCCAGCGGCTTCCCAGGTGCTGCCCAGGTGCATCTGGCTGCTTTTGTGGGTCAACAGCCCACCAGGCTCTGCCAGCCAGCACTGCCAGCCCTGCCCATGGCCATGCTCGTGTCACCCTAGCAGGTGGGATGGGACAGGGGGTACCAGGGAACCGTCCCCTCCTGCTCTGCTTCACATTGGGTCTTCTGGGAGCAGGAATGGAATTTGGATGGGGCTGGGCGTTCCCGTGTAGCGATTCCCCCGGGCAGGATCTGGCTCTGATGACTGTTCTGCGCGGGGAAGAAATACCAGAGGAGTTACTCACAGCTCATTGGGGCATGATGTAGCAACTCCTCACCGGTTCCCCCCACCCTCCAGCCAAAGTTCCTCCTGTGATCTCCTGGGGAAAGTCCCAGCCCCNGAGCTGGGGCTTTGGGTGAGAGGAGAAAGGACCAGAGCGACCTACCGTGCTGGAGGGAATGCGCTGTCCCCTTGGCTCTTCCATGCTGTGTCTGGTGACGGGCACAAGGCCAGGGTCTGAGAGAGCACCAGCCTGGGGTATCCACATCTGGACAGCCACACATCTAGCTTCAGACCTGGCAGAAGTGCAAACTGATCGGGCCAGCTCAGGTCTCTCTATTGCCTTTTTGGCGGTCACACTCAGGTCAGGTTTTCCCATCGCTCTCCACAACCACGGGGGCAAGAGGTGAGATTTACTTTCAGTTTGCTGGAAGGAGCTGAGAAGCTCTCCTGCTCCTGGGACTGAGAAGTTCAAACTTCGAGAAAACCGCTGGACTTTGCACGGCTCTAGCAGAGACACCAGGCTGGTGGTCCCCTTTGCAGCAGGACCCTCGGGAATGGAGGAATCTCTAGAGCTTGGGCCAAAATACTTGACAAAACTGGAGTAAGTTTCACCTGATTTTGCCAGCATGGACTCGCTGCTGTCCTTAGAAGCCTTCACTGCCCTTTTCATAACATGCACGTGAAAGAAATGGCCATTTCTTTTTTAGTTTTGGAACTTCCTTAGCAATTTGCCTCTGCAGGGAGATGATGGGAGAGCGTTGGAAAAATCTGGTCCCCGCTGCTGGAAACCACCTCCATCATCTGCCTGGGCTCTTCTACCCTGATGGTCATTCCTCCCTCTTGGGTGAGGAACCCATTTCAGCCCAGCCCCGTGTGTGGTGCCCCACAGGGTGGAGGTGTCCCTCACAGGGCAGGGGGCCGTCCACAAGAAGGTGCAAGGTTGGAGCAGCTCAGCAGGATCTGATAGTCCCTCCATGTGAGGAAACATGACTCTCTGGTGGGACTGGGGCAGTTCCCACCTGTGGATCAGGAATGAAGTGAGGCAGACAAACAGAGGGACATGGAAGGAGACAAGCCAGTTACACTGAGTGCCCAAAGCCAAAGGAGTGTGAATCCAAGCCCCAGAAACCCTCCATGGCTCCAACCACGCAAAGCCAGACATCACTCCCCTTCCCAGGCCCTAGCGAGGTATACGGGGCATTTTTTTCTTGGGGAAGGAGGGAGGCTGCACTCAGGCTCCATGGAATAGGAGAGGTTTGGCATGCCCAGACCCCAGGGAGCCAAGTTCTTGCTGGCAGCTGGCTCTGGAGGCTTGGCAGTGGCCGTGGGGAGAGGGAGGTGTCCTGCACGCTCCCTGTGCCCAGCAGTGCGGTTGTTAGGATGGCTGCCCGGCAGCTGGTTCCCAGTTAGGGAAGCATGGGGACACTGTCTTCGTAACCACAGGCACGCTGGTGTCTTGCCTGGGGTGCTCAGACACTTGGCGAGGGAAGCCACAGAGCAGATCTTGAAGGCTGGTATTGCGTTGGGAGCCAGCGGGCCCCAGGAGGGAACGAGCTCCTGTAACGAGGGAGCCTGTGCCCTGGAGCTGCCAGCACCCAGAGCATGCTGCCTGCACCCAGACCACACTGCCTGCAGCCCAAAGCACCCTGCCACACTGCACCCCTACAGCACAGCGCTTGCACCCCTGACCATGCCGCCTGCAGACCCACCAAGATCAAGGGATCTTGTGTCTTCCCCTGAATGTCCCAGGGTCCCAAGCTCAGACAGTGTCTCTGCAGAACCAAACAGCACTGGGCACTGTGGTTTGCCAGGCTCAGCAGCCAGGCTGTGCTGGGAGTCTCACCCCGGCTGTGCTGGCAATACTGGTGTGCTGTTTCACAATGCTACGTTCCCAAAATGGGGAGCAAGGGGAGAGCAAGCTGCAGTCTTCATAGCCCCAGGATGCTCAGAGATTGGTCCCTCGCTGGGGGATGCAAGATGTGCCTGGGGGGAACAGCCCTGCCCTGCATCCCCTCCCTGCATCATCAAACACACCTTGTCCCCACTCCGGTCCCCTCCCCAGCTCAGCCTGGCCAGGGGAGCCACGTGCTGGGATGCAGCTGCTGCAGCGCAGGTGGCCTGGGATTAGCAAGCAGGGGAGCGAGGGGCCAGTGTGGTGCGGGGAGAGCTCGGTGGTGAGTCAGTCATCACCCCAGGCAGCCCTGAGATCACAGGCACCTGCAAAGGAGCCCCTGGGAGGTGGGAAGCCAACGCCACCTACAAAGTGCTGAAGCATGATGGATGTGCAGAACCCCACCAGTCTGGGCAGCACAGCCCTGGGGACACGGGGGCTTGACCAGCTTGGGAGGGAGGGGGGAGATGGGGTGGCCAGGGGACATCAGGGGGTCCAACTGGTGCTTGGGGCAATGGGCAAAAGGCAAAGGCCTAGGAGATTTGGAAAAAGGGCCCTGATGTTGGAGGTCGATATTGCTGGAGATGGGAAAGCAGGGCCTCAGGAGGGAAAATGAACTGCTGGAGCATGCCCTGCCAGAGCAAACCCCCGCTGCGGGAACACCGCTGCTTTCACGCCCCACAGGGTGAACCTGGGTGCCCTGAGCCCCAAGCAGAGATCCTGTTCTGCAAGGTCACCAGCCCCAGGTCTTTCCTACCGGGAGCCACTGCAGTGGCCACATGCCCTGCTGTCCCTGCTGTGCTGGCAGACGGAGCTGCGCAGGTGCCGCAAGGGCACAGGAGCTCCCACGCTTCCCTCCATCACCTCCACCACCCTCTTCTTCTCCCCTAAAACACAGTTAGCTCCAGGGCAAGGACCCCATCCACCCAGTCCCTCCTGGAGGGGCAAAGTCAGCCGTCCCACCTGGGGGTGGCGAAGGGCAGAGCATCCGTCCCAGCCGACCCAGCTCCCCGCTGCCTGCGGGAGCGTTATGAAACGAGGACACGGGGCCGCTCCCCGCTAGGCCCGGGGCGCTTGCTTCCTTCCAGCCTGGTATTTTCCTCCTCGATTTTTTTTTTTAATTCACTTTTTTTTTTTTTTTTTTTTTTTTTTTGGTGGTGCTNGTGTAGCCCCAAGGGGTGCGCAGCTGTGGGAGGAGCAGGGAAGTTATCAGCCGGGAGATACCAGCAGCATGATTCACCGCCTGGCCCCCGCAGCCTGCCGCAGCCAGATGGGTGCCCTCCCCGCCACTGCAGCGAGGTGCCATTTGCAGATCCCCGTTGCCTGTCCTGTCCTCGCTGCCTTCCCCTCTCCCTGCTCTCCGGCCCCAGCATCCTTCCCTGGGAGCACGGGGGGCAGCGGCGCAGCCCCCAGCCCCGGCACGGCCGTGGGCGTGGGGCCAACAGCTGGGATTCCCGCGGGATGGATGGGGTCCAGCGTGCATCCGGCTGGGCAGGAGCCTCCCAGCAGCCACCTTGCAAGGGCCTGGGGTGCCTGCAGGTGGTCCCCACCTCCTGCCAGTCGGTAAACAGCTCCTAGGGCTGTTATTATGGGATGGCAGCAGAACACCAGGGAGAAAGTCTTGCACAAGTGGGTAGGCAGTACCGAGGGTCCCCCTCCATCCTTCTGGCACCCTGCAGAAGCGGAGAGCCCCGGGTGGCAGGAAGAGCAGGGTGCTGAACCCCAAAATACCCTGTGCTGTCTCCAATCCACTTTTATTCACAATGAGAAAATAACTTACCATACAATAACACAGGCACGCACAGCACAGCCCCGGGCACCCTCCCCTCCGGCCATGATGCTACAGCCCAAGCCAGCCCAAGCTCTGCCCCGGCAGAGGCGAGCTCCAGCCTGCGGAGCTGTGCACCCTCTCCATCCCATGGGATGCTCCATCCCCATCCCGCTCAGAGCACAGCCTCACATGTGGCCAGACGAACCTGTGCATGGTGCCAGTGCGTGTGGCCCCCATCCCTCCCACTCTGGGCTCCCCATGCCCTGCTGTCCCCCACCCCACCCTGCCCCGTCCCGCTGGGTGCCAGCGGGTGCTCCCCC
>VYZW01004949.1:0-11527 GCA_013401315.1 Balaeniceps rex
TCTTTTATGTTAGCAAGTCACAGGTAATATCAGAGATTTCCTACCTACTTGTGTGCTTTTGCGTCATACTTTTCAGAACTCAGGAGTATATTTTAACTTTAGCCTAGTGCCAGAGATAATCTGTGCACCTGTGTGTTGCATTCAAAGTAAAAAGCATTCCCAAGACCCAGAGTTATCAGGAAAGAGGTGCAGGAGCAAGTCAGAGCTTGGAAGAGGTATCACTCAGCCCAGGCAAAGAAGTTTTCCTGGTCCCTGGCTGACTCTGTGCCTTTCAAGGCATTGTACAAGTACTTTGGATCAAGGAATGCTGCACATGAAAAACAAACCAGTTATTCCCAAAGCTAAAGTATATCTGGCAGAGCTTACTAATCAGGCATCCACCCACATTAAAGCATCTGTGAGGCTCCAATCCATGTTGCCCACGGAGACATTACAGTCATGCTAGAGTGGCATTATATCTGAGTTAAAAAACCCCGCTGGCCCTGCTGGCTCTGCTCAGGACCAGTTCAAGTATTTCTGTAACTATGGCACAATTAATTCATAACACACCCACAGATAAATGTGAGTTAGCTGTACAAAATCATAGAGCAGTACTAAAATTTAGAAGCAACAGCAAATACCAAAGTAAATTTGCTAAAATTGGCAAATAAAAAGCAGATATCTCTTTCACTGATGATGTGGTTCAGCAATATCTTCCCACACAGAGCATGTACTCAAATTTACGACATTATATGCCTTAATGATAGGCCTGAATTCATCCCACCTAAGCACAAACACTAAACAAAGACAGCGGTCTAGAAGTACAGTCTTCCTCTGACATTACTGGTGAGAGGACATGCATCTTCAAGACGCCATCAACCCACCTGGGATCTGAGGAAGCTCTGTAGAACATGCAGACAAAGCAAGAGACATGCACAATCTCACAGAGTTTACGATCTACCTAGGCAGCTAACAAATACGGGAAAGGGTAATGAAAGGGTGAAGCAAGTTAGCCAACACCACACAGTAGCTCACAAATGAAGCTAGAACTACAGTTCATCTCTTGAATCCTAATTCAATGCCACAGGGAAAATTATCTTAAACAAAGGCAATAGAAAAAAGCTTTTGAACATCTTGTAGAATAGTGTTGTAATCAGAGACAAAACAACCACCAAAATTTTAATTTTATTATTAGTTGTTGACAATTATTTCAATCTTCCCCCTTCTCATATTCTATCTTATGTAGCTAGTATTGCCTCTGAAGAAACATCCCTTCAGTAGGAAATCATTAGCTTGTCTTCAGCAGCAGTTGTGCACCGTTATCTTTTTGTTAACAAACAAGGTAGTCTATCATTGTTTTCAGTAACATTTTGGTCAAAACAACTCCTATATTATGTTTTCTACCACTGACAATAGGTTTATGAGAAAAATATTGAGGATCTGTTTTGAGTAAAATCTGGGTAAATATTGGAACATGTATAGAATTATTATAGAATTAACTATTATGGAATTAAGTATTTCTGGAAACCAATACTATATTATTAAAACCTAAGATATTCTTAAAATTATCATAAGAACATTGTCCTTATTTTTATGAAAATAAATTTACAGAAGTCTTCTCTCCTTAATAATACTGTACTTTGTTCTCAGTTCTCACATCTCTTGTTTTTTACTGACACATTTGATGGGACTTACCTTATTTCTCTTACACATTTCTCTAAAGTTTCTGATCAGCTTGCCATATAATTCCTTATCAGTCATGGGTTGCAATTTCTTTTGTTACCTAGCTGTCTCCTTTATTCTTATGGGACAGACCTATTGTTTGTTCATCTTGTGTAAGTTTTCCACAGTGATTCCTGTGTGACTAGCTGCTTAGCAAATCTAGAAGGTTTTTTTCCTTTCTCTGATTTATTTCCAATTTTCTGAAGTTATCCTTCACAAAAGGATACTTTGAGTGCAGAGTACTAAATCCTTAACACTGCTGACCTACTAGGAGTGAAATCTAACTTTAGCCTTTTGGGATACAACAAAGGAGCAATGCCTGAAGCCATAATATCTTCAGATCTTTGTTTTTCATTTCCAGAATATTACACAAAGGAAGGAAACAACCACAGTTTTAAAATTTATAATTGTGAATAGAAATAAATCACAAAGAAAGATACTCAACTTTTGTCCAGAAACCAAGCTGTCTGAGGAACCAACTTTCAGATAATAGTTCTGAGCCTGCCTTTCTTAGTGCTGCTTATATTCAGCTTCTAGGAGTGTCTGATGTAATTCAGTCCCTGCCCAAACCATTTGAAGAGAATCACTGATCAACTATGAAGAAAATCTTGTATAATGTTCAGATAATGCAGAACTCAAACTACAAAAAGTCCAGTCAAGATTTTCAGCCAGTCAAGTGAACAGCTCTGTTTGCAAAGTATCTTATTAACAGCGGCCAGCATAATAGAAAAAGGTTTTATTGTCCTTTTGTTTCCACAGTTTAAAGTCAGCTATAATTTAATTTTCTGTAAGTCTATAGACCTCTGGGTGATGCAAACAGGTGCAGCTTCATCCACTTCACAAATATGTTATGCAGATCTACAGAGCTGAGGATCTGGTCTTACACTAATGGTAAAGCAATGCTAATATAAGAAAAAATTAACATTTTAGTCTCTCATGTTTCTCTATGACTGACACAGAAAAAGAAACCACTGAGACAAAAATAGCTTTTCTGAACTATTTCAGGGCTATGGAAGAAAAGCATACAAATAATGAAATTTACTTATACTTTGAACGATCATCTCTGTATAGTACTTTTTGGTTTTGCTTGGAGCTTATGAAATGTAAATCTGTATATCATTTTATAAAATTTTGGTAAATTATCCAATGTCTACATTTAAATCTGAGATGCTTTAGTAAATGTCAGTCTAGAAACGGATAAATTAAATCTGTTATTCGTGTATAATCTATTGCACAAGTATAGTTTGTTAAAAGGTGCTTTAGGTCATGGTTTCTATAAGTGTACTGATTCTAATCTGGAATTAATCCAGTAAATAAATAAATTTACCAAATGACAAATAAAGCTTTGTGTGCATTTGACTTGTAAATATATCTGTAAAATATTTTATTAACAGCAGGTGGCAACCTTTGAAAATTGGACTGCAGCAGCATGCTTTTAAATACACAAATGCAAATTGTTTCAAGAATGGTTTTATAAGCAGAAGATGGTTGATCTGAATGTTTGCTTATTGCGGAGATTCACATTAACCTTCTCTTAGTGCTGTGCTTTTATAGAGGAAGTCTGTATTAACTATGGAAATTATAATTTGATTAGGAATCCAATACAAATACTGTCTTGTACTGCTTTTCAAATAATGAATGTTTTATTAAAATTAAAGAGATCATTTGAGAAATAAGTTAAATTTGGTTAACTTCTCCAGTATAGTATTACAATTTTATAACTACACACAGTCCTTTTGTTGTTCTTCGAATGCAATGAGATTCATTGTTCTACTCCACTGCAAATACCTTGAAAACTGTTCTTTGATGGCTGTCAAAGGATAAACATGCTGCCTATGAAAATGTGAGCTTGATAACATAAAATTCACATCTGATATATTTCCCATTTCCTGACCCAAAGCATCCCTGCCATTTAAGTCCTTTCTCTGACTAGCAGAGAACATAGCCATTGAAATGTCCAGAAGTCAAAGAGATTGCTAGATGGATTTTTGCTGCTTACTGGCTTGCAGTTCAGAACACATAATTTCCCAAGTGAATGGCTAAGACATCCTACACTACTTACACCTTATTTTGTTATCTTATACCTATCCAGCAAAGCATTCTTTTACTTTAAGACAATGTGTCTTTACAGATAAAGATGACCAGATTCACCAGCTGTTCTTGTTTACTCATCACTTTTGAAGAAGCTCAAAAGTACACTTTTATTAGTTTTCAGTGGGAAAGACTTAAATTTGTTGGGAGGGCAAAGTAAAAAGTGCTGCAGAGAAATATATTTAAGCATTATATTAAACCAGGAAAGGAGTGCCTTTTTCATTTTTAATTACTTTCCTTTTTATAAAATATTGCTCATGTATTCATTCATTTTATACAGTACAGTAAGGTTCACTTTTTCCCTTATCTTTACTGCACTGAAATTTACCCCAAATGTATTACAAAGATGTCTCTTGTATACTGGATAAAAGGAATTCCATGATCTACAAAACCAGCCCTGATATTCTGAGAAACAATGCATCCAGAGAGAATTTCTGTAGCAATCGTCGTCGCTCCAAATAATGTAGGCATACCTAGGCAATTAAATATTTTTCTGATAACTTTCTATACTATGGTATTTTGATTTATTTAAAACATGACACATTGCTCATATATCCAATAGGGCTAGTTTACACCTAGCTACATAAACACAACCCTACTGAGAAAACAGTAGAGACTTGTCTAAAGCAAGGCCAGATAAGTCTCTTTTTGGCTATTGCTCTATGGACATTGATCTCGTCTCTCCTAAAGATGACCATTAAAGTAAGTCATACTGTAGTGTAGATAATAACAGTGATTATATTTGCATCTCACCAGGACACCTCTGTTCACTGCACCTTCTAACTTCCTCTCCGGTTCCTTCACACTGTTGCCCCGTCACGGCAGCACCTTGACAGATCCTTATCCGTCTCTCCCAGCCACCGTCACAGGATTTGGAACAGCCACTCCAGTGGCCCCACTGGTTCCACTGGCCATTTGCTGTTTGGAAAAATATAGTTACTGTGGTGACATGATGCCAGTCATAAAGGAGGATATATATATAGGTTATTCTTTACTCAGGTAAGAGAAGAAACCCCCCCCAGGTATAAATAACAGTGACAGAAGTTGGTAGATGTAGGTGCATGGAAGATGGGGAAGTCTCTACTTGGCTCCTAAATATGGGATTGTTGTCCAAATGACTTACATCTTGAGATAAAATAAAAAGAATTGGTGGACATTAACTTACACTTAGACTGCAAAACAGACATTGTCCCTTTTGTATATTTTTTTCTATATACTTGTTTATTGTTGTTGTATGGTAATGATACACATTTACAACGTGCATAACTACCCTTTATAAAACTAAATAAGAACATTTTTGCATGTGATATTTTAGGAGCTTGATTTTTACATGCTCTGACAGTGAAAATGAGGCTTAAAAGTAGGTTTAAATGTACTTTACCCACGCTGGAAGGCTGTTTTTATACTGCCAGGGATCATGAAGTAATCTCAGCGTAAAAGGGAATCAGTTCATACTTGTTTACTTTCTAGGTTTGCGAGACACTTTATCAAGTTTTTTAGGCCTCAGACATATCTTTCTAAAACTGTTGAATGTCCTTAAAGTGGTGATAAAACCGAAAAACAGATATGCAGCCTGTCATCTAGTCTTTCCAGATGTATTCCTTAGCTTTTTATATCCAGGTGACTCATCAAACAAAGAAGAGCAAGGCCTCAGGTGTCTCTCTGGAGGTGGCTGCCCTGCCCCTCTGCAGCCCACTGAGGCCTGCAGCAGCCCGGGAGTCTGCCAGTGTACCCCCGGTTCCCGGCTCAGAGCTACTGGCAAGACCGGCCCCTGAGCCTCTCCAGAGCAGGAGAGGTAGAGCTGCAGCTCCCCGCGCCAGTCAGTACTCACCGGTGCACTCGGGGTTATAGCACTCCCGGCTCTCGGCCCAGGGCCCTCTGCACTCGGAGCCGCCGTGGGCTGCCGCCGTGCACTGCCGGCTCCGCTGCTGGGTGCCATTGGAGCAGGTCACCGAGCACTGGCTCCACGAGCTCCACTCCTGCCACTGTCCGTCGACTGCCGCGGCAGGCACAAAAGAGATGGACACAGCAGAATTACCACCTAAGCTGGGCAGGGCCTCGCAGCTTCCTTCTAGGTTAGGGGGTTTCAACTTAGGCCTGAATGCAGCCCCTCTGACTGGGCCTAGCCTGAAGACGCTTGACTTCTTACAGCAATCAAATTCAGAAACTGCCATTATGAGCTAATTTTAAAAAATTTAAAACTGTTTTCCTTTTTCTTCAAGTAAAGAACACTTCATCTCCTCTAACTGTACACTGATACAACAAAAGATAAATTACGATTTTGCTCACATACCATACAGTTTGAAAGGCCTTATTAAAAAGACTGGTCTTGTCTTTTTAGGCAGAAGTGGGGACCAATCTTGTATCATGCAAACCCTGAGCCCTTCAAAGTGATTTATTACAGCTGCAGTGATCACTCAGATGTGTCAGTTTATAAGATCATTGGTCCTGACTGTGAAATTAGGTCTCTTTAGTTGAATAGGAAAAGGAAAACAGGAGTTGCCACTTTGCCTCACATATAGTTTCTGTTCTCTATACTTATAATGCTGAATATACTTTTATCCTTCATCCTCCCTGTCAGGTAAATAATCCCAGTTCTTCAACATTCTTTTGAGATAAAATGTAGGAGGATAGAAGTGGCCTGCCTTCCTCCTCAGGTAGGCTTCTGTGTTTGCATATTCCATAATCTTCTTTCTGAATTTGTCAAGTTGAATTTTTAAACAATATAGATATGGTGACCAATTCTGTATTTAGTATTTTGTATTAGCCCATACATTTGAGTTTGGATGAATTCCCATGAGTAAAGGTTTAGGATTGTTATTTCTAATTTTGTATATCAGAAAGCTTCTTGAGGGAAATGAAAATATTTAAAAAAAATATATAAACCAATTAATTTCCCATATAAGTGAAAAATTACATGGTCTATCGTAGATAATAGGACTAGACAGTATTTTTGAAAACAGGTAAGCATTATGAAATGTGTTATTACTGATTGTGCTAATTCAGAATCCTGCATTCATACAGACTTCAGCAGTCATCAGTTCCTCATTGCACCTGCAGTTACCCAATATAAACTCAAAGTGTAGGTTGTAATACAATTTTGATTAATATTCATCCTTGAAAACCTCCTTTTATAACTACTATTGCCATAAAAGCACCACCACTGAAAATGAGTAACTTCACTTGACACACTTGCCGACTCCCGATTTCAGGATTCTTCTAAAGAAGGGTTGGAATAGCAGCTTCCTAACTTGATGGTGTTAATAATTAAAATAGGCAGCAGAATCTTTAAGTCAGTGATTTAACATACTGTGTCTGTATGGGTGCACCACTGTTCAGTGAAATACGAAGGTGAACTATTTTATTGTTGTCTGACAGCAAGCACAGAATATTTCTAACAGTTCAAAGATACTATCCATATCTCTAATGCCCAGGATCTCAGCAACCTGTGAATTAAAGGAAGAGAGGTTTTGAGGCTTTTTCCTAAAGTTCTATATTAAATATTCTGTGTAATGCCTGGTATGAACCACTTCTCAATGCAGATACCTCTCAAGCTATGAAGCTGCGCCCTGATAATTTATTCAGCAGAAAATGGAAATCTTTCTAAACATGGAAGCTAGTTGCACTCATTAATCATAAAAGCTTTATGTGAAGAGGAAAACATTATGGAAATTACATTTCAATGCACCCTCTTCAGTTTTATTCATTGCTATATAGTATTATTTAGGGTAGGAAAGATTGAATCAATTATTACAGTGTCTTTGGAGAAAACTCATTCCGTGGCTTCTCATATATATTTCATACACCTCCCTCCTTTATCTTTAGGAGCAAATAGCGTGTAAGTTTTCTCTTTCAGAAATACCGTTTAAAGAATTCAACATGAAGATTCCCTTATAAAATTGAACATTCAAATTATAGCAAATCTTAACATTCAGCAAAGATTTAAACTGTTACTTTTAAATGCAACCAGTATATAACTTCTTCTGATGAAAGTCATTTAGGTACAAATGACTGTTCAAAATCCAGAATTCTCAAATAACTGCTTATTTTGACAGATTAGGTGTAATATCTTTTGTGTTTCTTTGCAATACTGAAGTGAACTGAATGCATTAATTTCTTCTCTGCTATTTTTATTTGGCATTTCTCTTGTTGTCAACTCTGCTTCATGCTCATATATCATGTTAATTACTTTTGTGTAGGCACATGTAAAATTGCACAGCTGCCAACTTGGCCAAAAACTGGATTAATTCAAAATTTTTACACCTGCATTCAAGACTAAAACTTTTCCACAGATTTTGTCTTAAAGTTGGAGTATGCTTTGCTGACCAGAAGAAAAGGAAAGTTCAGGTCAGGTTTAATAAAAATCTAAGAAATTTAGTTTTAATTCTGTGAGGCACTAAGTTCCATTTTTTCCCTTCATCTCTGTTTTCAAATGATCAAACAACCATTTGCTAATGAAATGTCCATCAACCCTTTTCAGGAAGAGCTCCAGTCATGGAGAATCTATTTGCAGCAGTGTTGTGAACTGTGGATATTCAACAAGTCCACTGCAAGGGCCACCTTCACACTGTGAGACAGAATTCATGAAAGAAATTTCTCAGATTACAGCTACCTGACACCATTTTAATACCTAAGTATTACAATGAGTTCAATAACCATAAATTATATATATGTAATCTTCTTTATGGTTATTGAACTCATTATAATACTTAGGTATTAAATACATATATACACATATATATGTGTATACATGTATACATACATATATATACACACACATATTGAACACTTCAGCCAAAATTAATCATAAACTACAGACAAAAATTTTAAAATCAATTTTGAAATAATAGGTGGGTTTTTTGAGTTAGTTTCAATGTCAGTGGATGGAAGGTTTAACATGAAGCCTATGCATTGTTTACTTGGTTAGGGGTAGTTTTTCTGAAAGTGGTTTAGCAACAAACTCTCAGAAACGAGGCACTTAAGATTCTTACCATAAGGGTTTAACTGGGATTCAAACAATGCCCTAGCTTGTGTCAGCCTTTCTCTCTGCACACATGTAAATAATATCTATTTTCAATAAATTAATAACATTTACAATTTTAGGGTTTCCCAAATATGTTTGTTGTATGATGAATAAATTATTACAGTAAACCTCTAAGCAAACATAATTCAAATAGGTATGGCAGACACAAATTATGTGACCTCTGAATGTCTCCCTTTAAGCCACACTCAGAAAGTTGTTTGCCTTTTGGTTCTCCAAGACCCATCCTGAATCAAGATTTCCTACACAACATACTGTGCCCTACAGAGAGAGTATCTTGAAGAAAGTAAGAATTGTCTGCTTGCGTAGTATCTCAAACAGAGTTACCATCCTGATTAAATCCTTTAATCACTACAGTCAGAATTATGAACAATATTACCCCACCTACTCACTTTGCATAACATTTTTTTTTCTATGTGCAAGGGGCAATAAAAGAAATCACAAAAAACCCACATTGAATGCACTGTAACAAAGCAGAGAATTGCTATATGAGCTCACCAGGGCAGAGTGCAATATTGCAAGGTTTATGTTGTGTTTCGGGTCCATCACATGATCTTCCCCCATACTGGGGAGGTATACATGACCTTGTCCTAGTTCTTTGGCCTCGACCACATGTGAATGAACACAAACTCCAGGGTGACCATTCCTCCCAAACGCCATGTACTGCAACAAACCAAACAGATTTTAACCAGAAACAGACACACAAGTTACAGAAGGATTTCAAAATAAACAAGATCAATGTTTTAAATGGGAATTGTTTTGCCAACTTCAAGGAAATGAGTACATAGGTAATCTTTAGCATTGGCAAATAAATCCTTTATAAAATTTAGTTAATTTCAATTTAAAAAGTATATTTTCTCTGAAGTATGTTTACCTTTGAACCATTTTCTCTAATCTTTAAACTAATCTCGCTACCACATTTTCTTTTCTTTCATTCTTATAAGAAAGATGACTTCTCTTTTCAAAAGTTAGTTATGATTTCTTTGGTGCCTGACTTGGGGTATGTTTAATAGCCCTGATTTTCAGGAGACTAGTCTTTGTGAAAATCAGGATATACTTTATGTCTCAAGGCAACTCTAAAAACTTGAAACAATCAAAATTAAGATTTCTTTTGAAAATATCAGAATAAATGTAATGATTTCTTATTGTGTCACCATCATAAATTGGGGCTGTTATCTTACAATTTGTTTCACTTGTTTAAATTCTGGTGGAAACATGGCAGCACATGTGCTTGATTATCTTCCTCAAAAATTCCAAGACCACTTAAGCAAAAGAGATTTGCACTATATTCATTGATTTAACATACACAGTAATACATGCATCACTCTATCTTAAAAAAATGTTCACTCAACATACTTCAAACACCTTCAGAGTACACAATAAATTACAAACACATACCAATATTTTATATACAAGTATTTCATGAAATTAATATAAAGAATCATAGAAGATGCATCTTTCTCTACCTTAACTTTTTTCCACTGTAGAAGAAACTGATATACAATATCCATATGAGCTTATACACCATATGCATTCCCTTTTCAGAAACAATTGGAGTTAAATTTTCAGAAAGTTCTCTAATATTAAGCATGTACTGGTAAGACAATTCCATACATGCATTGGTAAAACAGTTCCTTATAAATTGAAAAAGACTGCAAAACAAACTTTAGTTATTTTTCTTCTGCTTAAATAAAAGCAGTTGCACAGGTTTAAATTAGGCCGTGTGAGAACAGGAATGTAGTAATGAGAACTGTTAGTAATGCTAGGCATTTAAGAAAAATCCAGAGACTTAGTACCCAGACTGAGCATTGCACATGGTATCATATAACTCTATTTCTGCAACTCTGTCTGTTTGAAGGGTGTCTAGAGGGTGAAATAGTGTACAACATCTCAGTGTATCATTGGTAATAGTTCACAACATTACAGAAGAAATAGATTTTCTGTTTTGTCCTCACTTTTTTTCATCACTGTGAAAGAACTTCTCATGTATAGGTTTCTTTTGCCCTGAAGGCATGTATCACCTGCCCAGTTTCTACAAATAAAACCCTTTTCTTGTAAGGATCAGAATAACATTCCCTGAGGTGAAATTCAATTGCCTACGGTGCAGAAGGAGGTTCAGCTGCCTGGCATATTATCACAAAATCATCAGTAAGATCAAGGGGAATTCTGCATGTAAGCAAGTGCTCTTGCATTTCATTGAAAGTAAGGAAAATTGTCGTTTCAGATGCTATGTTGAAGTAAAAGGTTTGTTAGCTAACTTCTGAGAAATTGTACCAGACAGAAAATGTCAAGTTTCATTCAGGGAAGATTTTAACCCACTAGATAACAGCTCAATTGATGAAAGGTTTTTAGCTGGTCACATACCAGTGGTCAAAAACACAGTAATTATTCCACATCCTACATGGCTAGCTTTATTAAAATTATCTTATTCTAAATATCACATCAATCTGCATTATACTAGCAAAAAAAACCACCTCAGAAACATTCCAAATTAATGTTAAAGTGACAGATTTTAGTCTAGTTATTTTAGAAACCTTGATTAACTGTGATGTTTTGGTCAAAACCAGGAAAACGAACTCTTCTAAAACTAATAAATTGATGACTATACCTGCATATAATCCCTTACATTTCATCTTTTCTCAACAGGTACTATACTTAGCTACTCTGATCCAGCAATATGATCTGAAGACTTTT
>VYZW01004953.1:0-19789 GCA_013401315.1 Balaeniceps rex
ACAGGGCGAGTTGCTAGGCTCATCAGAAGGTGGAACTGCACATCCTCCGACACGCCTCCCAGCTCCGCGCCAATCGGCTTCTCACCTGTGGTGCTATGCAGACCCCAACTTGTCTCTATGGAGACCTTAACTTGTCTCTATGCAGACCTTACCTTGCCTCCCCACATTGTTTGAGACATTCAACATACATTAACTCTTTCAGTCTCTCGCAACTATGGAAAGTAAAGACATAAATTTTGGAAACAATCCTCCTCTGAAATGACCTTTCCATCTTTAAATGATTCTACTATAGTAATTAGAATGTGCATGTGTACACTAATCTTTTTTCCATGAAATTGCCTATACTACAATAAGAGTATTTTCCAGCAATTCCTTACAGAACCTGGAAAGAAATGCATGTTGCGTATTTTTCAAAATACTTTTTTTTTAAATGTTTACCACTTCATATATCCACATCAGAAATATACGTTAAAAAATAGATTTACTTCACATTTCTTGTGGTAGTGGATTTATACATGATCCCTTGAAATCAGTGATATCCAGATGGATTCTATTCTGTTCTTTTATGAAAAGGGAGAAGAAAATTCTCAAGAGAATTATAGTTCTGTTGGCAGGTTTAAGAAAACAGGTTTTGGTAGTATAAAGAGTATGAACACATTAACTACAGATTTAAATTAAACATGAATTGTTTGTGCACAAAAAAGATGAAAGCAGAAGCAATAATGCCTCAGCAGAAATAAACAGAAAAAGATAGCCTGAATCTTTGTGGTACTTACAGGTTACTAGGAAGAAATTACAATATGAATGCTTTGATTCTTTCTGTTATTTACCATCTTGCATATAATACATGTTCTTGCCTCTCAGGACTTAAATATGCTTCCTGAAAAACTATCCTCTACTTGAAAACATTGGAAGAGTCACGGTGGTTGAGACCAGATTTCCTCCTAACTTTGTTTCTTAGCTCTGAGAGTGACTATTAGAATTCACTGAGCGAAAGAGCATAGGGAAAATGGAAAGAATGAAATCCTCCTTTCCTTGTTACACTTTCCAGGTTTCTAGCAAATAAGTAGTATGTATTTTTTGTGAGGGTTAGAAACAGCTTAAGCCCTTGGAATGTATATGTATGTGAATTGGAACAGTTAATGGACTGAGCATGTAATGGACTGAGGAAATGCGGGGAAACATTAGGTGTAATAAATTGGGACAAAAAGTGTAGAAGTTTATACTTAATTAAGTCAGTTTAATATGCCATTATGTTCTCATGACCTGGACAGCAACTCGAGACTTTACATTTTAAGCAATCTAGTCCCAAAAAGGAATATAAAGCCAGGAGTCATTTTCCTGGGGTGTGGGAACTCTGCTCTGTCTCACCCTTATGCTGAAAAAGGCCTAAAATCTAGATGTCCCACTTTCTGTGCAAGTCCTCTGAACAGTAGGTCATTTGATAAAATGCATGCAGTGTTAGCAACACAAGTGACTTGCTTTAGATGGGAATTTCATATTTTGGTACCCTGCGTTCATGGAAGTACTTACTGAAATTCCTGTTCAGGCATATTCCTGTGCCTAGGTTTTTTATTAGGTGCCCCAGGTAAAGTGCTTATTCATTATATGGTCAGTGGGGATCAGTAAGTAATTCTGAAGTTTCCCAGGGAGTCTCACTCAATTAGGCAGATAGGATCCCCCCTTGAAAGCCTTAAGCCTCTTACCTGTCTTCTGTGGCTATATAAGGAATATAAGCACTTAAACGCTCTGTGTTTTTTGGATCTGAATGCAAAGAAATGGTGAAGCCAGCAATAAGTTTATGTAACTTCCCTATTTTTAACAACATGAAAATGACATCCAAACCAGGATTAACCATCTCCCTCACTGCTTGTACATGAGTGAAGCAAGAATAATATCATGTTGCCTAAGCTCTTCCTGAATCAGCAAAGAAAATATAACTGTGTGCACCACACAATATATTAAGTGAGCATTTATAGCACACCAAGTTTTGGTTCCCCACAGTGTACGTATACAGAAGTACATCAATTTTACTTATAAGTACTTGAAATACCTAGGAGCAAGTAGCCCCTTGAATAACTCAAAAAGTGAAGAGATTTTTAACTGGATTTGATCAGTGGACTCAAATGCTTGAATAACAGTAAAATTCATCTGGATACTATTTTGGTTAATGCTCACATTTAGAATCTCTTGACAGCTGCAGTGCTGTGTTTTCAACACTCACGGGTCTATTGATATATTAATCAAAGGAATTTGTGTTTAAAGATTTGTGAGTGGGAGACAAGGGCTTTTATTTTGATGGTGTTGAAGCCCAAAGCTAAAAGCCAAATTTATGTCTCCAATCAATGAAGAACATCATGTACAGTATAATATAACCAGAAGTCTTTTTATTTGGTATACTGTTGTTTTGATACTCGGTCTGTTGGATTTGTAAATGCAATAGCATTTCCTAGAGCTGTTTTTTTGTATTTCTGTAATCTAACTTTAAATGTGTCACTTTTTCAACTATTTATAAAACTTCAGAGATATTTATAATGATTCCACACAATGGATTCTGTATCAGCTTTTTGTATTTTTAATGACGTCACTTCAGGGTGAACAGGCAGTTTGCCTCCCCAAGGTGCTACAGCTCTTCTCAGCACTCTTTTTTTTATTTTATGTTATTTTTAGTGAAATGCTTCTCTTTTTACTTTCTCATGCATACTGAATGATGCTATTGAAGGACAAACATCTGGCTTCCTCCTGTGGGATTTATATCTGACTCAAATAAATGTTAGTTTTCCTTTTTGCATGAACCAAAAAGAATAGGAACAGCAGGAATAAACAGGAAAAATACATGTGTAATTGCAACATGTTAAACCACGAACAATCCAACAGCCATCCCCAATATGACTTTGTATTTCAGCCCTAAAGTTATTTCAGCTGTGCCAATATAAGCTTGGATATCCTCCAAACAAATAACTGTATCATACTGCATCACAATTTGAAATACCTTCATGTTTGTTGGGGTGTGCTTAATTTCAAAAAAAGGCAGTGCTTCCTACCCATATGGTTATATTGACTCCTGGGGCTCAAGTTTCATCTCTTTTCCAGACATCTTCTGTTGCTTCATTGGTACTAGTACTTTTAGCAGTATTTAGAAAATATTGCTGTCCCTCAGGGTACATTTGAGGAAAGAAACTGCCTTTTAGAGTTTGGATGATCTACTGTTGTTTTGAAATATTGTTCATTAAGTATCCCTGTAATACATAAATTTTAATTGTTTAAACTTGTTAACTTTAAACAATAATATTGTTTGAAACTGTAAGAATTTGAAGTCTCTTAATCTGAATTTTGATTAGATGTTGCAGATGTAATCAAAACTTCCATAAATGTAACTACTATTAATCCAGTATTTTGTAAGAATTGTATATTTTTCTATGTATCCACATCATTTGAGTTTTGATGCTGAAATTTGCATCTATTGTGAATTGAATATCATGAGTGTGTCAGTACAGAGATAGGAAAACTGAAATCTAAAAATAAAATGAATAAACAGAAAAACAGTATGAGTTTGAGCAATCTCTGAAATACTTCTGCTATCTATAAGTTTTCAGAAGTGGACTTCGGATCACCAAAGTACTCATATATGAGGATAAATATTTAGGAATCTTACCCAATATCTTTCTCTTAATAAATCTCTAACCAAGGCCTGTGTTCAGCTTATATGAATTGTCTTTCATAATGGGAATACTGCTTATGCAGGTAAGTGTCACATATGCAAAAACATTCAGATACGTTTATTTAGCCACAATAATGAGAAACATTGTATGATGGACTCAATGAAAACTTTAGTGGAGGTGTCTGTATTGCCTTGAGTCATCCCATGGTGATGTATGTATGTACTCTACATATGGCCAAAGTGTGAGAGATTAATATTACCCCAAATGAATAGTGTATCCAAAGTCTCAATTCATTGTATACACAGTGAAGTCAAGTGGCATTAGAAGTTTCTTAAGGAAAACCTATTTGGCCTCACCTCCCTTTGCAGATAGTCATGGGTTGCTCATAAGCAATACATGTGTGTGTGTGTGTGTGTGTGTGTGTTTGTGTATGTCTACTTATGTGGATCTTCCAGAACGTTCCCAAATGACACTAGGTATTTTTCTGCATATGACTGAAATGAGTGCATAAATCTTTGACACAAGAAAAAAATTTGACAGAAAAGAGCAACCATCATGTTAAAATAAACTTTGTTCCTTTCAAAACAATAAAATACACCCTCAGTTCGAAGAGTGATATATGTGGAAGATGAAAATCACAATGCTGAATTGGTACTATCATAGTACTAAATGTGTAGAATCAGGACTTTTATGACATTTTCAAAAAAGTTATAAATAACCTTCCAACAGCCTAAACAGAGGCTTAATTCTAAATTCTCTCTTCAACTGGTTTTATGGACAAAATGCTACAATCACAACCAATAGCATTCAGAATAGCAGGAAGACAAAAAACAATCATAATATATCTGTTTTGAGAAGTTCTTTTGGAAAGATTAAAACTACCTAAACTATGAAAATCACACCAATGTATTTCACTTTCTTATTTTAAAGGCTTAAAAAAGCCTGGTTGTGCTTTGTCTGGTTCTGGAGATGAAAAGTAAATAAATGTTAGCTTGTTTATTTAATTTTAGGGAGAGAAATGAAAATCATATCAAAAAGACAGAAAAATAGAAAGCAAGAAGAAGGAACAGAGAAAACGGATTATGAGAAAGTGGTCAAGGAGGCTATGAACTTATGCTATAACAGTAACAGAAATTTAAAGGACTGATTCAACCAAAAACTTCTTCCCAATGACCATTGTGCAATTGCCTTCAGAAGAACAGTAATTACCTTTCGTATGACATTTGTGGAGGATGATAAGGTAAATAACCATAGCCATGTTCAATAATGTGAAAGAGAACGTCAGCACTAGAACAAAGATGAGAACTTTTATTTTTGTACAGTTTCATTATAAACTAAAATAAGTCACATACTTATTGAATAAATTGGATAAATGCTGTTCAGCCATCTATCTATCTGTCTGATGTTGATATATAGATGTATAGATGTATAGATATATAGATATATACACATTGATAATTTTTAATTTTCTGTTCATATAAAAATCTGGGACATGATACTAGGATCTTGTACCTTTGCTAGAGCTAAGCAGCAACTAGGATGGCTCTTGAACAGAATAGAATAGAGTAGAATAGAGTAGAGTAGAGTAGAGTAGAGTAGAGTAAAGTAGAGTAGAGTAGAATAGAATAGAATAGAATAGAATAGAATAGAATAGAATA
The DNA here is from genome assembly GCA_013401315.1 of Balaeniceps rex. NCBI lineage: Eukaryota > Metazoa > Chordata > Aves > Pelecaniformes > Balaenicipitidae > Balaeniceps > Balaeniceps rex. The sequence continues at coordinate 5,321 of VYZW01004953.1, forward strand.
GAATAGAATAGAATAGAATAGAATAGAATAGAATAGAATAATTTCAGCTGTATGGGACCTACAATGATCATCTAGTCCAACTGCCTGACCACTTCAGGGCTGTCCAAAAGTTGAAGCATGTTATTAAGGGCATTGGCCAAATGCCTCTTGAACACTGACAGGCATGGGGCATCAACCACCTCTCTAGGAAGCCTGTTCCAGTGTTTGACCACCCTCTTGGTAAAGAAATGCTTCCTAATGTAAAATCTGAACCTCCCCTGGCACAACTTTGAGCCGTCCCCACACGTCCTGTCACTGGGTACCAGGGAGAAGAGATCAGCACCTCCTTTTCCACTTCCCCCCTCAGGCAGCTGTAGAGAAAAATGAGGTCGCCCATCAGCCTCCTCCTCTCCAAACTAGACAAGCCCAAAGTCCTTAGCTGCTCCTCATAGGACATTCCTTCTAACTGTTTCACCAGCTTTGTTGCCCTCCTCTGGACACATTCAAGGACCTTCACATCCTTCTTAAATTGTGGGCCTCAGAACTGCACCCAGTACTCCAAGTGAGGCCACACCACTGCTGAATACAGCAAGATAATCACCTCTTTTGACGAGCTGGTTATACTGTGTTTGATGCACCCCAGGATGCAGTTTGCCCTCTTGGCTGCCAGGGCACAGTGCTGACTCATATTGAGCCTCCTGTCAATCTGCTAAATTGTTTGATATTTATCTTTCTCAGATTAGACAATACAGAGTTTCAATACTGCAAAATACAATCCTCAGAACAGCATAGCTGAGCGTGTTCAGCTGTGCCTCTCACTAGTGCACCTCTTCAAGCAGAATACTTGTTCTCAAAAACTGTGCTACTAATCTCTTTCATTTAATGGGTAGACTGCAAGAAGTTGTGGTACACAGACCTAATGATCCCATGAACTACAGTCAGATCCTTCCCCAGTTCCTTACAGTGCATATGGTCATGCATAAGCAATGCCCTGCTTTTCTCCTACACTGACTAATGGAGATAAATGGTGGGCCTGCATAGTAATGATGCTTATATCAATCCTGAAATTCATGGCTTTCATGACTTGCTATTGATAAGGCAATTCTATTGCCTATTAAATCTTGTCTGTTGCTGATACTGCTTAACAACCTATGATGATCAGATAAGCATAATAGCTCAGTACATTCAAACCCAAGATGATACTCACTAGACATAGCATGCCTCATCAGCCAGTGCTATATATGTGGCATTGCCATTCTGTTTTTTATACTCCCAGCTCTGCTCAGACAAAACCTTTCCACCTTCCTTTTTCTGACCATTTAGCAGAAACTCACCATTTTTTCAGTGTTTTGAGTTAACCTTGGCTAACAGCCAAACATCCACCCAGGTGCTCACTCCTCAGCAGGACTAGGGGAGAAAATAGGATTAGAAAACTTATGGATCAAGGTAAAGACAGAGAAATCACTTACCAATCACTGTTGCGAGTAAAACAGACTTGACTTTGGGGAAAATTAATTTAATTTACTGGCAATTGAATAGATTTGGATAGCAGGAAACAAAAAGGCAAGTATTAAAACAATGCCTTTCCTCCCCACTTTCCCAGGTTCAATTCACTTCTTCATTCCCAGCTCTTCTACACACCCCCATTTCTCCCCAAGCAGCACCAGAGGGATGGAGTTAGGGAGTCATGGTTGGTAGATGGCAGTTTCTTCCTCTGCTGCTCCTTCCTTCTCACAGTTTTCCCCTGCTCTGAAGTAGGGTCTCCATGGGCTGCAGATCCTTTAGAAAATATCCATCTGCTTTGGCAGGCAGCAGTGAGTAACTGCTCTGCCACAGAGCATCTCCTTCTTTTCCTCCTCCTTTTCTGACCCTGGTGTTTGCACTTCTGTTTCTCACTCTTTTTGTTTCTCCTCCTCTGTTGTGCGATGTGTTGTCCTTTCTTCTTTACTTTTTCCCAGATGCTCCACCAGCTTGGCTGATGGGCTCTGTTCTGTGCTGCTGTGGGTCTGCTGGGGCTGGCTGGAACTGTCTGGCATGGGGCAGCCCCAGCCTTTCCTCACAGAGGCCACTCCTGCAGGATCCCACTGCCAGCACCTGGGCACCTGCGCCCAGTACACACAAGCATTCACGCTGGTCATAGCTTTACCTTTGAATTCACAGTGACATGGAGGAAGAGGAACTGGATATCGCTGGTGTACCTCCAGATCTAAATCATTCCCCAGCTGTTGCAACCTGACCATTTCTCTCATGACTCACTCCTCCTCCCTCATTTCTGTGTTTCCGACCTCAGTTGCTATACTGAAAAGCTGCAGAGAAAATTAGGCCCTATTCAACCAACTCAATAAGATTCAGAGTTTTATTGTTTTGGGGGCAGATACTTAGTCTTAGGGAAGGCTGTGAGAACCTATTGTTTGTCCATGGTCTGTATGAATTAAGCATGGTATGATCTGATTGAGTGGTGGGTCTGGACACCGAAAACTGTATAGGTCCAAAAGAAATGGCAGAAAGTCTATAATCTAAATAAAATATCATACTTGTCTACTGCATTTTTATCATGAAAATTAGTGGCCAAAAAAAAAAAATCCAAAACAAATTTAAGTTTAGGTCTATTTTTTAATTTACATTCTTTTGTATATACTGCCAATCCATTTTTGATTACCATGTGTGATCACAGCTTTTGGATTTATCCTACATGCATGCACACATATACATATATCTTTGTGTGTGTTTCTATGTATATACAAAATATTTAATCAAAAAAATCAGAACTTAATTCAGAAATAGTTAAATTATCTTCATAATTTAAAATATTCTTACAAGATTAATTTAAAGCATTTAACATTTAATCCTTAACATTAAAGATATCTTTTTTCATACTTCCATCGTTGTGGAACAGGAGGTTTTTCACTTTGTCTGGAATCATATTATCAGATTGACAACATGAAGTTTAGCTTAGAGATTGGAAGTACTTATTTTTTATTACATATACTTTTAAACTATTTTCAATATTCACAGCTACATACAGTATGGTAAGAACTCTAGTTCATGCTTCTAATGGCAAAGAGCTAAAATACTTCAAACTAGCATTACTTAGAAGAGCCTCATGCGTCTAATTGCCAGAGCACTGTAATGTACTCACCTTGAGATTATTCCAGGGTGAACATCAAAACTTTTGCTGGACTCAGATAGGTTTGCATCCTTAACTGATTATTACCCAAAGCTCTTGAACATGGAAACAGTGCTGAAATCCCAAGGCAACAAACTTGCTAAAAGAGATATTTGTTTCTTAACTCTGGCCAGGTTGGAAATTGAACCCTTCCACTACCCCACTGTCCTAGCATTTCTTTTATCTAACTCTAACAAAGAAATACATGAAACTGGGAAAAAATTGTAATAGTACAGGAGAAGTATTTTCATCTTGGAAGCAGGCAAGAGAGGTGCAGAAGCGGGGGTGAGCAACTGGTAGTAGCTAGTGATTGCTGTTCTTCTAACACATAAAATGTATGCAGCAGATTCAGAATAATGGAACTTCCCCTTCAGGTTCACCCAAAGGTAGTACCGGAAGATATTCTTGGATGGCATAGCCATGAGTGTTTGCATAGCCATGCAAGTATAAAACTCATTAAGCCTTCCACTAAACCTGAACTGGGCTAGTGGGACTTTTCAAAACTGATTTGTGTTATCATAGTAACCTTATCAATTCCCACTGCAATTTAGAGTAAACTAAGTCACAGTTTTAGTCTATCAGCATAGGAACTACCCATTCAAAGTATTGCCGGGTTGAAAAACACTGCAATTACTTTGAGATGCGAAGTATTTTGTCTAGAGAGTTAACCTTCTTGACTTGGTATCTTAGTGTTTTAAGACCTCTAAATTTAAGGTCGGTCCAAGAAAGACTTGTCTCTTTAAAAGTGTAAAACAAACTATGTTTTATTTAAGGAAAATTAACTTTGGTCTAGCACTGATGAAACTCAAAGCAATTGTCTGTGTTATCAAACTGTCTTGTTGAATTAAGCCATCCCTTACCTACTGATCAGTCTTGTTTTGTTCTTTATTATGTTTTTGAAACAGTTTTGAAACACTCTTAAAAGTCTGCTCTTCAGTGTTTTCACTCTTAAAAGCAGGTCAACATACAGGAAATATTCTCCATCCTAGGCACCATACAACAGAAGAAAAAGCTCTCCTAACAAATTTGTGGTCAGCTAGTCAGGCCATTCACCTGGAACATAAGATAGGCACCAGGATATGCTCTTTGTCCCACTCTTCTCCCATGGTGATCAGACAAACGCAAGCTTCCTGACAACGATTGAATTATGTAAATGTGTATGTGTAGAAGTCTAAGTTTAGGCACCTACAAATAAATTCTAGGGCTATATTTAAGTTGTGTTCACAAGAGCAGGGGTTACTTGCATTTTTCAACCCTAATAGTCTTTTGTAGATCTCATATCTCATTTTAAGTCTTCTAACACAGACCTCAGTGTTGTATCGTGGCAATTAGTTACACAGACTATGCATATGTTTTGGATTTGTTTTTTTCCAAATGAAAAGAAAATCAAAAGAGCCTTTTAGGAGTTAACCATTTTAAACAAATAAAAAAATCAACAATTAGAGAAACCATTCCTACAACTGTATTTTAAAGTAAAAGGTGTTAATGTTAAGGTCTGTGTCCAATTTGTAATACTGAACTTTATCTAGAGACCATTTTCTTAATTTTAAGTCAAAGAACTTCTGAATAATTATATTTTTTAATGTTTTCTTTCAGAAAGTATTGTGGATTATATTTATCTTTATAGTAATACCATGTGTGTAGAATTTTTTTTTCATTCTTTGACCTCATTTTGCTATGGCACTGCCTGATTTCAGTGTCACAAAATAATTTCCTTTTAATAATTATAAGAACTTCTGAATCTCCAACAATCTTTGTCATCATTGTGTTTTACTTTGTGTGTCCTCTACTACAGTACTTTTCTTTTATCCAAATTAAATTAAAACAACTTCTTTTTGACCTTTTTTTAGCAATGAACCTGATAATTATAGCTGGGAATTTTATAAGCGTCTAGAAGACACCCTACTGCTATTGAACATCAGTGAAGTTGAGAGATCCTAGTTCTTTTAGGTGCTTCAAAAATGATTTTATTTTAAATTGCTTTATAGAAATTAAGTTGTATTATTTTAGACATGTGATTTACTTTGCCAAGAAATATATATAATTTTTGTAACTGTAGAAATGTACAGAAATGAATTACAAGTAAGATATATACCAATCCTTAGACCCCTCATATGTAAAATTTAATGCTTGTTAAATACCTCAAAATGTAAAAGGTTTTTAAACTTTGAGAATTAAGACTTTCATATATTTTAATATTTTATCTTCTCAGCCCTAGAATTTTTTCTACCAACCAGCACATAGTTGTGATGCTTAAGCGCTGCTCTGTACTTTGGCATTTTCTAGGCAGCATGACTCCTATGGGATTCATAAGGGAAAGCCATTAGTGCACTCACTGGCGTAAAACTTGCATGATGTCATAAATCTTTTAGCTAGTGGATTTGGAAGATGTTTTTGTGAAGGTTATGTGTGTAAGGTAAGCTACATTACATGAGCTTCAATGTGTGGCTTCAACATTACGTTTTCTGACATTTAATAAAATAGTGATTGCAAAGAGCTGCATCCTCAGAGGCCTTGTTATGTCAGTACCAGTGCAAAGGCAGTACCCTCAGACTGTCTTCTATGTTTTAGTTGCAAAAGAATCTGTTTTATTTTTCTGAGCTATGTAGTAAAACCTGCTTCTTTAGAAGATTTTGCTTTTTATCCTTGCAGGTTTTAAGAAAGTAACATTTTACTGCATTAAATACAAACAAGTATTTAACTTAGAGAAGACTGCATATAAATGCACAGACATTTCAAAACACAATAAATTGCTTACAGCTAGTTTATACTACAAAGACTTTATTGTTCTACTCTTGTCAGTCTATACAATTTTCATACATTGGTTATGAAAGTCAGAACTCCTTGATTTCATGTGCCAAAATTGTCTTCTCTGACAAATAAAAGAGTGTGTGCTTATATCTACTGGACTCTTGCTCATTTTGTAACTAAAAAAAATGATTGCAGGGTAAAGTGAAACGATCTCAGCTTTACTTTTTAATTAACGTCTATGATTCATAAATCTGGAGATAAAACTGAAAGATGAAAACTTTTTACTATTGCCTGCTCAGGGAAATTGAACTGCAGTTTTAATCTAATGTCTATACTGGAAGTTAGTGGATATCGGTAGTACTCCACAATTTTCAGAGCTTCCCCCTCACATGAGTGATTTTTAAGGTTTGTCTTCATTCCTCTCTTTCCACTTCTGCAAAGCAAAACTAGAAAATCAAGATGATTTGAATCTGAATTTATTAGGTACCTGTTGCCACTTCAAGGAGCCTAATAACACATTAGGGTTCTAGTCTGGAACAGGATGCACTTCTGAAGCTACTCTCCCTATCACCTCCTTGTACTGAGCTCTGACAGACTTCACTGAGTGGTTTCAGAGCAGTTGAAATTCCTGCTGCCTAAAACTAAAGTGGAAGCTGCACTCTTAAGGCACAGCTATGGTGCTCCATCTGTTGATGGGCATTCGGTCCACTGGCCCCAGCTCAGGCTGTTCACTGGTAAGATCCCTGAAATATGTGTCCTGTGGGCACCTGGTATTCAGTGTCAACTGTTTTATTCAGCAGATCCATTGCTATTCTGCTACCCTACCTGCTAATGTTGTCCTGTCTTCTAGGACCAGAGGATGTCACTCATTTTAGGCTGCACTTCCACTGAGAGGGGACAGGACATATCCCACAGCCCCACTATCTTGGTTTTACTGGCTACGTAAGGAGGTGGATAGTTGGCTTAGACTATAAAACTACTGGTGCCCAGAGCTAGGTGAGATAGATCCAGACTGGAATATTCAACCAATTTTAACTTAATTACTACTTTACTATTCAATAAAGTATACGCCTAAACCATGTTCTGAACTGGTGCTCTCCTTGAATCAAGTCTCAAACATGTCCAAAATAACATTTTAACTCTGCAATCAGAGTCATGTGGGAAGATGCCTGTGCATTGTTGCAACAAAGATTAAAATTAAGGGAGAATGATGCTTCTTGTAAAATGTTAATTAAGCTTTGGATCAGCTACTCTAATAGTTTGACATCACCACCTATAAAGTTTGATTATACAAATATTTCTCAATCTTTCTTCACAAACTCACTTCTTAGAGGGCACTGATCTGTTTAGACACCAAGAAACTGTAACAGATACTATACAGGTATAATTATGTAGATAAAGGTTGTTAGGTTTGTGGGTCATTGTGAATATTTAACTTCAAACATGTTTGCTAGTTGCAGGCTGTAATAAAACACAGCAGGGTGAAAAAAAAAATTGAAAGGACACCTTTGGGCAATTTCAGGATTTTAAATGAAGAAAAAATTCAGTAAGATTTCCAAGGGCCAGTTGATTAGCACTGTCAGCATATACAAACCAGCATTTCGAAGTTAAACTTTTGAAAGCTTTAACTTCAGAGTTTGGAAAAAAAAACCCAACCAAACAAAAATAAACAAGAAATAAAGAGTGATTCAGAGAAATATTAGCATGATCAGTCTAAAGACCTGATCTTTATCATTATTACCATCATTAATGGGTTAATAGCAAAGGTCTTCCAATCTTAAAAAATCCTGTGGTGTCATGGTATCAGTAGAAGTCATCCTGGAAGGATGTATTGGAATGTATTACTTTAAATTGCTCTCAAGTGTATTGCCAGCTTTCATTTCTAAAAATATATTATGAATAATAATTAAAAGAATGATCACTGTTGATTGGTCAGAAGAGAATGATTTTCTGTCTTGACCAAACAAATAGACTATTTGATTGACTACAGTTAAATATTATATCATACCTTTAGAAATATATAAACTTTTCATAAATTTAGGAATGCTGTGATCAAGATATATGAGGAGAAAAGAGGCAGTTGATTTAAAAGAATCATCTGGCTCCTGAATGGCTGCTGGGGAATATTCCAAATCAAAAGATATAAAACACAGACTGTTGAGCTGCAGCTCTCAGTAAAAAAAAAATGCAGCTCTGTTAAACAAGATTGATAGTAGTCAAAGAAATGCTGGTATGTTAACATTTCTTTTTCAGGAATGAAGACACTGTTCCTTGATTTCTTGACCTGCTTTGATATTTACTTTGAGATTCTCACTGAAAATTGCTAAATGTTATATTGGCAGGTATAGTTTCATTTTAATCACATTCATTTCACTGACTTATCAAGACCATAATTAAAAATCTTTCCACATTGGCTTTGTATAGACACATGACAATGATGACATTTTCTAATTGTTTCTTTTATGCTTGTTTTAGCTGGGAAATGTGTTTTCCCTGTCTTCTCTGTTCAGACTGACATTTTATCTACTAACTAAATATTTGTTTTTAATACCTGTAAGATCATTTCTGCTCAAAAAAGAACTTTCTTTTGCCCTCCCTTATATAGCAATATTATCTGAGAACCTTTTGGTGACTTTTTCTACACCTTAAAAAAAAATGTCTTTGATGATTTTCACTGCCAGTTCTGGGCTTATGGTAACTGCATCATGAAAATTCTTGACCTGAATGCAGTTGCTTAAAAATAGTGTTCTTGTTTTTGAACGTACTTACTTTTTGTCATACTTACTAAATATATTAGCCAACAGCTAGTCAATGCTGCTACTGTTCTACTTATTAATTCAGAACTGATTTGCTGAACCAGTTAATGGTACAGAAATACAAACTACTTGTTCAAATTTCTCAATTTTATTTCAGCACAAATTATGCATTTACAAACATAAAATAATATACAGAAAAAGTTATTATCCTTGGATAGATTGACTCGATACAAAAATATCGAGGAAGCCACTCTTAGTCATGATTTAGTTTTAGGTAGTCCTGCGAGGAGCAGGGACTTGGACTCGATGATCCCTATGGGTACCTTCCACCTTGAGATATTCTATGATTCTATGAATCTGTGATTCTATAATAATAAAAAGATAATGGTTTACTATCTTTGGCCTAGTAAAAGATTTACAGGAAAAGCACATTTCATGTAATACCTTTAGGAATCAAAAGAAGTAATTTGCTGCACAGGAACAGCAGATTACTCCTCATGTAGGGCATTCTATATGCTGGTTTACTGCTTATATGCAAAAATACATTTTTCCCTTTTTTGGAGACTATATGAACATTACTAATTAAGTCCCCAGACATGACTTCACCTTTAGAAAGAAAGAAAAAAAGAAAGATAACATATTCTTTAGTCTGCTTTTGTGGGAATAGTGTTTTTAATTCGTCAGCTCAAGCAGCTGAAGCTTGTAAATAGGCACTGAAGGAAAAAAAAAGAGATTCTAGCTTTACCTCTCTTTTTTTCCTCTTTCTGTATTCTGTTTACTTCTTAGTGATTTCTTGGGATTCTTCTCATGCTGTAGACTTACGGAACATGAATGCAATTGTAGATATACGAAGATATTAATACACACAACTCATACAAAATGAGAACTGAACTGAAAAAAATGGCAAAATGATAATTGCAAAGTAAAACAATGACAAGCTAATAAGTGTCAGTATTACAATTTCCTTCTTGATCTTAATCTCCATGTACTACATTTCAGTCTTTAATTCTATAGTGTCCAAATACATCACAAATATTCATTAAATTATTTTCATGAGGTGAAGGGCTTTTGTTAACCAGAGTTCTCATGTAGGAAATTAATATATTTATATATTTGTGTGAAAAAAATGCATAAGGGTGGGAAAAAATCTTATCTCATCTTTCTCACTCTCTTGTACCTCATCTTTAGAAGGGCAAAGTTTAGTTTTGTTCCTATCACTGACAAACAACAACTAGACTCTGGATTATGTGGTCTGAATATGTTAATTTCATTACACAGTTCTCTTTCCTGTTTTTCCCTCTGTTTAGCTGTAGTAAGTAAAAGGAATTTCACTGAAGTGTATCACAGAACAGCAAGAGTGGACAGCTTCATAAGGGTGGGTCAGAGTCAGGACCTGAATCAGTGAAGTGCCTGGCCAGGGTTGCACAGTCACACAGGTAGAGACCAAGGGCCGGGGCTGGAGCTTGAACACAGCTTCCAAGTGAATGTGAGGTGGAGGAGCCCACTTCCCACATCTCTTTCTTACTGCAGTCTGATCCAGGCTGCCCTTCAGCACAGGCAGCCAAAACTGCTGGAGAGGGCAAGGTTGCACAGAGGGCCCTGACAAAGTATGATTTAAACACCAGATGTTAAAACTTCTTTTTTTTTTCCCAGGTGGGCATAATTTATTATCACATAATCTGAGTATTAATAAACTAATATGTATTACAAATGATGTATTTTTTGTCTTAACTTCTGTAAAAAGGAAGATAGGTGATATAACCTGATTCTATCTAGTGGTGGAAAATCAATGTCATGAAATATAGCTGTATTCCTTTCTAACATTAAAAGCAAACTCTTCAATTGCTAACATGCTACTGAATAATTAAACACACACAATTGATTTTGTTGATTTAGCTTCCTGAACTTGATATTTTTCCTTGAACAACAGAAATGACTAATCAAATCTGAGAATCATATATATAATGCAACAACTTGTCTTTTATTTTGGCCACTATTGGATAACTCACAGGAAGTAAAAAAAAACCAAACCAAAAAGTAACCAAATCATTGGACATGCGGTGCAATCAACTTGCTTGCCAATGCAAGAAGCAAAAAATGCAGAATATTTGTTTAAAATTCATCGGTTACTGCATATACTTATATTAAAAATAATTTGTGCTTATTAATATTAAATATTTTTCCTTTCATCTCTGCTGAAAACACCCCTTATAAGTGCATTATTAGAGGATGCAAATAAGAGTTTCCAATATGCTGACTTTATTTTATTTTTAATATATATTTACCAAGGGACAAACTGAAACTGCCTAGGTTATTATAGTATGGTGCAACAAACATGGCAGCCTCCTATTCCCACATTGTTCATTAACTTCTTTGGCCTACAAAATATCTAGGAAGAAGACTTTTTTCTTTAAAGGGACTTAATCTTCCCCTATATGATCCAATGTCCCCCTGCTTAGAACTTCTCCTTGGGATGTGATTACTTGGTTTAAATTCCTCATCTAAACCACGTCAAACTGAAGTTCTGAACACAGGTGACTAGCATAGATTTCTATATTTAGGTGGGAATCTGTGTATTTCTGTATATGCATATATGTGACATAACAGCTGATAAGATGTATGTAGAGGCGGAGAGGGAGACAGAGGAATGAAGAGATATAACTTGCATTAATTGCTCCAAGAAAGTTCAACTCTGAAAACCTTAGCACACATCCTTGCATTTTTCTGATTTAGATGAAATGCATAAACAACTTTTCCTATGCTGTTCTTTATACCAAACCGTCTCTTCAAATACGTCTTTGCTGGTTGTTTCAGGTTTCTTCACACTGAACAATTTGAACCCCATTCTGTGATATGTACATGTAACCCCATGTCCTCTTATACATGCCTGAGGTATCGATTCCTCCATCACATCCGTAAAGCTGAAGTCATTTTGTAGCTTACAGTTTAGCAGAGGTAGCAATTATCTGGGACAAAGAAACACCTTCAGAGTACAAGTTTTTTTATTTGATGTGGTAACTTTCCTCTATCATTCTGTATACTGCTTTGTAATTGTTTAAGATGCTAAGCATAGACTTGTTATAGATTTACATTATATAAGCTCATTTTTCTTCTTTCCTGACCTTCTTAGAAAAGTTATCCCTTGCAGTTAATTTGTCAGTGTCTTCTCTGACTTACTTGTCTGGCAATCTGTCTGTTGGCATCCTCATAACATCTGTCATGAATGTCTATCTACACCACTCTCCAAGTCCCTCATTTGTTGCCTTGTCTGTTCACAGTAATTGCCACATTCATCATAGGTACTTCTTTTCAAGTAGAAACAATTTCATCCTCTGATGTTGCATTTAATGTCTTCTTTGTAGTTCTTTGTATTTTATTTCTCTTTGTATTGTGAGATAACTGCACTCAGCAAACAAGTATACAAGTAGTGCCAAAAAAACATTTTTATCACTTCCTTCACATGCTGAGATTCTCATCTTATTACATAAGAAAAGAGCTCACGTCTCTATCACAATTTGCAGATCTACAAGAGGTGCTGCTTTGAACCTGCTTCAAAGTAATGTGAGCTGCAATTAGCTGCAAAGATGCAGTGAAAAGTATAGCTTGGTACTGTACAGAAGCATAATAGAAAGAGCAAAAGGTGTATTCACTCTACAGTATAAATCATGATATTTTGGTCCTTTTCTCATCCAGAGCCCTATGGATGGCAGTGTCCTGGTCTGTAAGAGAACAATGGGGAATCTGAGAGAATGTACTGGAATCTTGTGATTTTAAAGAATGTGTACCAAATATTCAGCAACAAAACCAACCTTTGCTAATATTTCTTACATGAGAAAAGATTTCTTTCTTAAATATGTGACCTTTGTTTACAGCACCCTCTTGAGCACACTTATCTGCCAAGCAGATAAGCCTGTCACACTGTTCTGCCAAGAGATATCTTGTTTCCTGTTTTAGTAACAGAATCAAGAATCAGGCAATAAATAAAAGAATTATCTTACTCCTGTCTGATTCCTTCACAGCTTTCCTAGTACATCTAACATTGCCAATTGTACAGGTAGATGAGATCTGTAGGCACAGAAGGGGACTGGGAATATATTACTTTTTAAAAGCTGTCTAATTCTTTACTGTTAGCATCATGTCATATTAGACTATGATTATGTGCCGATGTGACATCACTATATAATGTTATAGCATTATCTCTGATGATACTATCATATGAATGGCCGCATAACACTTAAGTAACATTATCATTTGTTAAATACCAACTGTTCTTGGGAATTTTGACCCTATTTTTGGCTATTTTTTGTGCACTCATATGAATTTTCTTTTTTTTTTTTGTTTCATGTTGAATTTCTGTGAATTGCAAAAATAAGCATAAGATATAGACACCAATCTACAGGGTTCTATTTTACTTTTGTTCTTAAATATATGACTCATGGATTTTATTTTTAACCCAGATTTTAAAGAATAATGAACTTTTCGATGTGAATAGTCCTACTGATACTCAAAATGCTAGTCTGAATTAGAGTTCAACATGTGCAAAGGTTCCCAGTCTAACTGAAATTTAACACTGAGAGATTTCCTCACTGAAATATACACTTTAAATGTACTTCATAATTCTTACCCTTAGGATCTTAGTCTATATTTTTTGTAGGAACAAAAATCTCTTCTTTCTACCCCAGATAACAAACTGTGTAGCTCTCTAGCAAATATATATATATTCCCAGTAATGCATACGAGTTCATGTACACATTACACATGTTCACTTTCTTTATAGAAAATTGAACTAGGACCACAGAAAATGGATCTGTCAGTGAATTATTCAGGCAGTAACTCATTGAACTATTGCACCTAAGGAGCTGGAGATGGAAGGATGTTCACTGCAGACCAGATTAGGTTTTCTGTTTTCTTCTAATTTTTTGTTATTGCTTACATGTCCCCGAAGTGTTGTGGCACTCCACTAATAATGTTCCAGGACTTGTTTTGAGTTTTGGCATTCTTCACCCTTAGACCTCTTAGAATAAAATATATACATTTTATCTATGTCTTCACCTAATTTGATTCTTCTCTAATGTACATGTGTCTATAGCCTAAGGTAACTGATGGATAGTTATGGACACAGAAAATCCTAGTTTTTAAACACAGATTGCTGCAAACAAACCACAGTGCCTCATTTGGCTTTATAAAGTTTTCATGTAGGTTTATAAAGTTTAGCTGCAAAGACCACCTTTACAAGTCACAGTATAATTCAGCGGGTGATGTACCACTCTATGCACTATTTGCTTACTCTTTCAATAATGGAGTAAAGTAATACCAACTGCAGCACTAACTCTTTGAGTTGTGGATATTTGCCTGAGACCACCAATTAATTTCACAAAGTCTGCTGAACAGCAATCAGATAATAATGACTTTTTGGTATGCAGTTAATGATGCAGGAGTTTAGAGGACCCATACCTGATTAAGTGTGCAGGGTAGATGGTGTGCAGTTAATGTAATGTAAAGTAATGATAGAGTAAGTAGAATAAAAATAAATAGCTTAGCTGTCACATTCTCTGCATGTTGAATGTGAAATGCAACTGGTATGTAGAGGCCTTCTTTATAACAAGTATCAGTTAAACCCTCATAATATGGCTTATGTAGGATGAACTAGACCTTTTATTAGCTTTCTGTACTGGGGTAGGATTCAGCTAGAAAACTGAATTGTTCAGACAAATCGTGTTACATGCTCACATAAATGAAATGAGCTATTAGTATTTATTTATAATACTAGGGTTGGGGTTGTACATGGACATATGGGTAATAACACCCAAGTGATTC
>VYZW01004954.1:7802-36801 GCA_013401315.1 Balaeniceps rex
TTCCCCGTACTTCACTTTAAATAAAACTTGAATAAAAAAAAAAAAAGAAAAAAAATCCCAACCCCACACCATAAAATCCCTTATCTCATTACCTCCTTCCTCTTTAGCGATATTTTTTCTGCCTCTTTTTCCTCTGGCAGAAAAACCCTCCCAAAGTCCCAGGTGCTCCATATCATCATTCAGTGAACCACTACTGAAAACCCCCATCCCCTGCAAGCAGGTGTAGGTAAACAGAAATCTAAATTGCAGTTGAAAGTGTTTTATGATAATTAAATTGACTATGCATAGGATTGGTAGGTTGGTTTGTTTTTCTAAGTAAGATGTGTTTTGAATAAATTCATGTGCCACATTACCTTAGTCAATGCAGTTATTTTCAATAAACTTGTGGTCTCATTAAAAAAAAAACCCAAATAAAAAACTTCCTTGGCACTACCAATTTCCCATAAAATTAGCTGGATGGACATGAGTTCCATTACCCACTTTTATGCCTTCATACCTTGTATCCCATCAACAGCAAATGCATAAGTACCAATGCTAAGTTACTACAGCTCTCAGTCATCCTAGTAATCTTTTTCAGAAACTTTCACAGTATTACAGGCTTACATCACTCTCTGTTAAAACCTCACCTTACACCCCCAGCCCATGCCCCTGTCATTTGGCCCACCTGCAGAAAGGCAGATGTCCAGGTGGGCAATTGCTCTGCAGTCAGGCAGCTCACCTGCATCCCTCCATCACATCTCAACAAAATGATTCCTCAGCAATCAGGAGGAAACCCAGCCTCATTAATTACTGTTCATCAGTAATCTCCTTCACTTGTGTTCCATCTTCTGGTTTGTACAACTTGTTATTACCACATTCTAGGATTTGTTTAATATATATAGAGTATTCCTACACATTCATTACATATTCTTACACATGACAATACATGATTTATTTTCAATCTCAGCTTTTTGTTCAGGTTTGTATTCAGCTCTTTAAAATTAACACTTTTACGACACTTAATTTACTAGGTATTACTTGTGGTTCGATTAAATATATGTGTAGGTTCATATGTGATAAAAGGACAGGAAAATTTTCATCTAATAAGCATTGCTCACATTCATCATAAATATTTTGGTTTCCATAAAACTATCATGGGAAAAGGTTTATTTTATTTCTCATTCCATCTCTCGTTTATTTGTTGAAAGAGTCGAGGAGAGTCAATAAAATGAAAAAACCATGCTTCCATAAACATTTTGCTAGGAAGGAATTGCTCTCATGTTACATCTCTGTTGGGGAAGGAGACGAGGGCAGCAATGAGAAAGCTCTTCAGTGGCTCTTTTAGTTTTTCTTTGACTCTAGTTTCTTTCTATGCAAGTTTGAAGGTCTTCCACTTTGAGTGGAACTGTCACCCTTTGCTTAGCTGTATTCAGAAAAGGAAGAAAACAGCCAACTCAAATAATTTGCAGCAGCGTTTTTAAAACAGGGTCATGCAGCTGTATGATGTGCCTGTTAAATAGTACGTGATTACATCGCTGTTCTTTTACAAATAAACACAAAAGGCAACTGAACAAGCGAGCAAATGGACATCAGAAAATAAAATGAGGAGTAAAAACGTGTCTTTTCATGTAATTTGATCTGAACTGTTACTCTTTGCTCTTCTTTAGAAGGGACCTTCATCAGCATTAGAAAATTCAAGGTAGCTAGGCTGTTGATAAATAAAATAAGCATAATTTCTTAGATAAAAGAATGCAATTACGTAGGTTATACCACGAGACACGAGTAGTCTATTTCATTACAAAACACATCTTTTTATAGTGTTTTTTTAATTCACTAAGTTGGAATGAAGTATTTGAGCTTCAACAGCTACTAAAGTATTCTTTAGGTAATATTGAACCATACCTTTTTTCAAATATTAGGTTCCTTTTCACTGCCATCTTTAAACACTTTCCCTAAGCAGGCCCAGCGATAAGCAGTAGGACGATGACAAATTCATAGCACGTAAGCAGAGAAGAAATGTTTGCCTGGGAAATTCCTGAATCCCATCTATTGCTCTTCTACTCTGACACTAAACCGGGGTCATGCAATTCTCTAGTTACTTAATGTCCAGTTCTATACTTTAAATATGTTATTTCTTATCAGACTGAGTCCTCATGCTCAAGTTTGCTCTGAAGCCGCAGAAATTGCATTTAGAAAACAGGATTTCCTTTCTTTTATTTCTGTTCTTGGCACTCACTATCTTTGCTCAATGTGTAACAGCATTTTGACACAATGCAGTAGGTAATACTGTAAAATTGAATGCAATAAAAGCTACCCAGCATACACATATTATGAGGAAAAAGTCTATCGTTACAAAAATAGTGTTCGATTTTCATTGGTTGCAGTTCAATTGCAAACTATTCACCCAACTTCAGTAATCCCTCTCAGATCCCAGCTCCAGAGATGGCCGCTTACTTCTGAGCATCACACAAGCACATCATTTTTCTTGCTTACCATGTTCAAGTAGCATTTTAGCATAAAATCAACTACTTTGGCTGAAGAGGAAGGTTGCTATTTTACCAGTAAGAATCTCTGTTTCAAAGTAGCACACCAGGAAGGCTTGCATGGACAAAATGCCCACCGGAGCACGGCAGGTCTTCTGACACAGCCAGATTGCTTTGAAAATGTACATAAGGCACCCAAGAAACATTCTTTGGAGGAATGATTTGTTATTTTAAAAAGTTATATAATCTATAAGGAAAACAGACAGCAAAGCATTGGATACTTTCCTATGCCTCAATCTGTCAGAGCCTTTAAGAGCTTTTTTTTTTTTGGATTTGGAATGCAGTGAATGGGTGATGTCTGGATACATTTTCTTTTTTGGTTTGTTTTTGGGGTTGTTTGGTTTTGGTTTTTTTTTGTAAAATACCTGAAGAGAGATGATTTATAGTGTCACCTCTACATTGTCAGCTCTGTCCCTTTGTATAATTTACCAGAAGTTAACAGCCACTGTACTACCAAAATTATTTTAGAGAACCATTGTGATAACATGCAAAAACTCCTTCCCTGTGCTAAAGTCCATTTATTTATTGTGTTAGGGTCAGTGTCTAAATGTATAAAAAAAAAGAGTATCACTTCAGGCAGAAAAAAATTTTTTTTTTCCTTTTTTTCCTTTTTTTTTTCCAAATTTTGGCAGTTTTGTATTCGGGGGGGGCGGGTAGAACAGGTTTATGCATGGAGGGATTTACATAATTTGACAAAAATTCAGAAATTGTATCAGCTGGCTATAATCTTCATCCATCAATGAACAAAGTAGCAAAGTGTAATTCACCTGGAGAGGTGGAATGAGATGGTTTTACTAGCGCAAGTAAAAGGGAATGGAAGAGGAGAGCAGAATTGAAACTGTAGTGTAGTTCCAGGGACAAACAATTAGGAGGTGACAATTTGCAAAGAAAAAGAAACACGGTTTGTGTGTTGGAAAACACTGTAATTAAATCAAATAAAGTCTCTGATTTTGTTTTTCCACTGTAGAAGGAAGTTTCCAGCAACCAGCCCAGAAGAGTGGTAACAAATTTATCACGTAATGAATTTTGTTACGTGGTGAGGAACAGAGGAAAATGAACAGTGATTGAGCACCAACCTAATGTAGTGTATTTGTCACTCTGTGTGAATTAAAAAGCTAGAGGGACACTGCATAGTACTCGCTGTCTGTGTTTTGATTCATGGTGTTGTTGGCTGTCTCAGAACTATTAATGATAATGTCTGGTGAACTTTTGAATTTGGAAGAGCTAGTTAGGGTATTTTCAACTGGGAGCATCTTTAAAGTAAATTTTTGGAAGGTTTAGTATGTTCAGCATAACCTCGGACCACTAAGACTGAATACTTCCATCAGCATCACATAACAGCAACAATCTTAACATTATTTATGTATACAGCTAGATTTTTATTTTCATTGCTAAAGTCAGTGCCTGCAATGTCACCGGTGATAATGTACGACCATTTTTTGTCTATGGAAATGGGAGGAAAATCACAGAGACTTAATAGGAAATATTATGGTAATCCCCATATATCAGTTAAGATAACTGTATTTCAGCAGGGCATAAATTGCCACGGGCTTCTTCTGTATTCAGACAACTCTGAGACTTAAAAGCAAATGCAGATATGTGCTTCCCTCTTCCTGGAGTTCATCAACATAGTATAATTGTTGATTCGACCAGTGAAGGGGAAGGAGACATACATGAGTCATAGGGAGTTCAGAGTAACTGAAAGACACCACCGCCAAGTATCGTAAGTAATATTGCCCAAATTGTGTCATAATGGTGGCTGTTCAGTATTACTCCATTGGTCGTGCAGAAAAATCTAAGGGGAATTATAATCTCATATGGCCAAAGATTTGGTGGGGGTGGTTGTCTTTGCTACTCACTTTATTAAAAAAAAAAAAAAAAAAGTGAAAAATCTATCTACACCCTGAGGCATTATTTCATCTCAATAAAAAAAATCTGCTTCTTATACCACCTCAGCAATATATAGACATACATACATATGAAATCTATTATGATATGTATATTCACTGCTTCAACCATGACAAGTGTTGGACATACTTTATTTCAATGAGGAAGAATGGCAGAGGAGAAAGGCTGTAACTCAAAGTTCCTGAAGATTGCTTTCCTACGTAGAAGAGGGGGAGCCTGACATTGCCACGTTGCAGCACCGGGGCCCTTCAGCCCCGATTGCGGGTTAAGGCCACGCTGTGTTACGCACACACAATTTCTGATCACAAATTTCTGATCACAAAATGCTTGCTGGCCCAACACATTTATCCACTAAATACAAGTCAAAGGAAACAATATCAGCCTAGAAAGAGATGGCAAAAGCCCAAGGAAGCAACGGATGATGTACAGCCCAAAGTGCCCAGCAGCTGCTTTGGAGCCAGAATAGGGGAAGCCGGGGCGGGAGAGCGGCAGCGGCTGGAGGGTGCCCGTGCCATGGGTGCACGGCTCCTAGCACCAAATTTGAGAGAAGTGTTGGGTGCGAGGGCAGCCATGCAGCCTTATCAGGCTGCTGCAATTTTTTTCCTTGTCATTTTATGCCTCTCGTACATTCTCCCCATCTTCGTGACAAATCCTCTTATTTTGTACACACCCATCTGAAGGAAGGAGCTGCTCGTCCCTGTGCTCGGACTCAGCTGAGCAGAGCAGAGCGCATGTGGGATGGGGCAGGAGATGGGGGTTGCCATGGAAACCCATCACTCTGCTTCTAGTCTGTGTCTAAGCTTTGATACCAGATTGAAGCAGCCTGGTCTAACTTTTAACAACTGGCAATGACTGCAAGTGTTCACCCATGGTATTCTCACTCTTTACCCTTTTAAATATTTGCTTTGCTTTTCTAGAAGCTGTAAAAACTTTCACTCATAAAGGAAAAACAAAATAATATAAAAAAATCCAATTTTAAGTATAAAGCTTTACAACACCTGAGCCTGTTCTTATGAAAACAAATTTTCGGAATTTTTTTTGTTGTTTTTGGGGTTGGGTTTTTTTGCTAAGTAGCACACTGCTATGCAAAAGAGTTAAGAAGACTTCAGGGTATTTTATTTATCAGCCATTGCCTGCTTCATTTGATAATACAGCCTAACCAGGGTAACACATAAAGAAAGAATCAGAGGTCTCAGAGTTGTTCCACATTAATCTCCCTTTTGTAATGTTTCAGGATCAGCCTTAGGTCATATGAGGCCCCTGTTGAAAGCCAGCTTAGATTGCTCACAGAAGAAAAAATGATAGGAGAGGAGAGGAGAGGAAGAGGGGTCAAAGCTATTGTGAAAGCCATCACAAAATATGCAATTTTCTTTTGCTAAATATCTTAACATTGACATAAGGAATATATCCTTGAAATATGAATGATGTTTTACATCTGTACGTATGAACATATGTAACCATGTTAGACTATATATGACGTATTATATATGAATAAATCTACAAAAATAGTAAAAAAGACAAAATGTTTTGATTGCCTGTTTGAGATTAATTTACACCCACCTTCCTCGAAGTGCAGGGGGTTTTGCATTTGTTTCTGCGAGTTCACTCCTGAGTATCTTTTGCTTTCTTCTCACTGCCTGGCTTTTGTTCTTTCACCTTGTCTTTTTGGTGGGCTTGAAAAGAGCCATTTGTTTAGCGTGGTTCGTATTTCAAGTACTGCCAAGCATGAGTGAATAATACTTGGCTGATTTCACAGGTTTCCGTTTTACATCCGTAACGTTTACGTCATTTGTTGACTCCATATGTTTGTGACCAAATAGCAATCCGAGACGTCTTATACACAGCACACGTGTTTGTTGGACTGCACAGAAAAGAGATGACAGCAGTAGCAGCAAACTGAATTACACAGAGAAGAAGAAATAATCGTTTATTCCAAAATTTTTGCCTTAAGAAAACAATCATCAACAAGCTGTATGTGGTGCTGAATGAACTTGTTTCTTCTTCCAGGCAATCACTGTAATACCTGAGACAGTAACGCAGGCAAAAGGACAATTGGTCTGACTGGCTTCTTTACAAAGGAAACTCAAGAGAGTTGATTTGCAGGCCCCTCTTTATGCTGAAGTTTGTGCATCATCTAAGAGGTGACACTGAGATTCAGGTAAGAATGTACAACACATTTTAACATCATTCATAAAAATTAAAACAAGAAACAAATTCTTTTATATACCAGCCTTAATGTACAGAGTCTGCGTGAAGCCACTAATAACACATGCTCTAAGGCAGCTCTGTGTATTTTTATGTGTGACTTCCATAATATCCATTCTCAAGAAGTACACCACTCTGATGCAGAGCGCTATGCTTTCTTTTCTAGAAATGCTGCTAAGTTAACGAGCCACCTCTCCAGTCCAGATTGCTCCAGATACAGCGTGGACTGACAGCTCTGGCTGGATAACAGTATTTCAGAGTATTCTGCAAAGGCTGTAGTGACTGTCCATGCGTGGGAAATGCTGCCACTGCTGATGCTTCGCTGCTGGCGGTCCCCACACCCTATTCCACAAGCAACTGGTAGTCGGCAAAGCACTTGCAGCTGGTAGGAGAGCTGGTGGCACAAGTGGCACCCGCTCTTTGCCTGATTTCCAGCTGAGAGAAGCAGAACAGATGGCTGGGAAGGGAGACAGGATGAAGAGCAAACATCCACGGGGTAATGAACAATCTCCTCGGACTAAATGTGCACATCTATCCAGCAGAGAGGGATTCCAGCTTCATACTACTCTTCTAGATACAACTGCAATAATAAACAGAATTTAAAAATAGATGAAACACCATTCACCGCACATCAGAAAAAATAAAATCAACCATTTCCTTTCTATTTCCAAGTAAGCGATGGTTTTAATTACAAGAGGATTATTCTGTGATTGAAAATGGGTGGGAGAATGCAAGAGATGACGGTTCACATGACTATGAATAGGAGGAGAAGTGCCGCCTCCTGCTAAGTTTACCATCCCACTGCTTCTCCTGCGCAAGGAACACACAACAGAGTACCACTCCACAGGTCTTCCTTTCAAAGTGATATTCCCCTATGTGAGCTGACCCCCAACTAAATTAGGCACTGCAGCTATCACTTTCTTCTGCATATCATGTTTCTCTCAGCTTTAAGCTGGAGTGTATGATTTTCCACATTTGTATCCCAGCCCCCAGCTCCCCACTACCCCCACTCATCAGGTTTGCTCATCAACGGTAAGTTTTCCAAAATGTTCCATCAGGTATTATTTTGAAGGGTCCACAAAATATTTACTTTCTCTGTTCCATTTGTCATAACAAGCTTAGTTTTCCTATGAAAAAAAGAAGTTGCACTGACCTGCATGAGTTGACTGTGGCAGTTTCTCTGTCCACCTGCAGAGCCGCGCAGCTCTCCCACCGTCGTCCTTTCGGCTATGTGGGAGCTGAAGAGCATCAGTGTTATGGTGTGCTATTGCACAGACAGTACTTTGGCTTGAAAAGAGGTACAGCTACATTTAGACAGTACTGCACCTATGCTAAGCTGTCTTTCACAAACTAGAAACACAACATTCTTGCAGAAACTTCAATCCACCATATGCTGTCAGGTCTCAAGTATATTCGTTGAATTTGTCATCACTGTTACTACTGACTCTTCTTAGAGTCAGTCGAATGTATATAGTCTTTAATTACTATATATGGGGTAAGGAGCGTCCATCAGTGAGCCTGTATAACTGTGATCTCAGGGTTCTTTGAATGTTTATTATTAGCAGGTCAAAAAGGGGCATCAATATATCAAAAGCGGAAAAAATGATGCCTTAGTTCCACATTCTGAGCTGGAAAAGTCACCTGTGCAATATTCAGCATCCTTTCCCAGAGAATTTCACAAAACACAGTAAGAGGCAATGGTCTGTTCTGCGGACAGGGAATTGATGGGGGGAGATCTGAAGCAATTTGGCCTTCCAGATTCTTTGTGGGAAACATCACCACAGCAACGGTCGTAGCTTATGGCGGACAGCCCTTGGGGTCGGCACTGGGGTCATTCTGGGGTCTCTACCAGCATTCATCTGTGAACACAGTCTCCCCTCTTTTTAATACCCCCAGGTATTGGACGGGGTGAAGATAGAGAAAGGTAAAGGCAAAACACAGATTTGACCTGGCATGCTTGTTTCTGGAGACATTTCTCTTTGTAAAAAGAATTTGCAGCAGCAATGCATTTGGGACCAGGTAGCTGCAGCAGTGGTATAGGAGCGTAAGCATGGTCAGTGCTTTCTAGACATAGTTACACAATCCCATTATATGTCCAGTCTCCAGCCTTTTATCTAAGGTTAGGACAAACATGACTTTTCAAGCTTATTAGATAAAACATCAAACTGCCCAGAAATATAAAAAGTTTCATATTTTCTTTTTTTTCCTTCCTTAGGGTATGCTGAAAAAAAAAAAAAAAAAAAAACAAACCTGAGATTTTAATCTCCAAGTGGTTATCCTGATAACTAATAAATCTAACCTTTCCAAGCAGACATATGAAGTTAAGGGGACTAATTGATCATGTTGGCACATAGGTGTTGTTCATTCTGCAAAGGCCAAGTTAATCCACATTGATGTGATTCAAATTAACCTTAATCAGCTACTAGGCTGACTGTGATTTCATTACTGGATATGCTACAATTAGACATCTCCTGTCTTTAAATGCCCCTCAGCTTTATTGCAGCATTTTTTTTTTTTTAATAATAACCACCCATTTACACATCAGATGCTATTAGTGTAATTGGCTTTAAGATTGACTTTTTTTGTGTAGTCACTTTTTGGTTCTGTTTATTCTGAAAAGGTCAAGTAATACAGATTGATGTGATCTAAATTAACCTCAAACAGTTACTTCTCTTCTCAGAATGATATGCTGTCATGGTGGGGAAGGATCAGACAGTTGCCTTCTCTTTCCTTTTTTTTTTTTCCCCTCCAGATGCATAAATCATATGTATTTCATTCCTGGAGCCAGGTGCAAAACACTTACAACCCTATAAATTATCTTCATAATAGAATTCAGAACCAGTTGACTATTCATCAGAAAACTTAGTTTTTTTCCCATTGAAGCAATGCAGGTACGCCACACACTGTACAAGAGATACACTTTTCAAAACTGGCTTTTACTTTGACGCTAAAACCTGATCCAAAGCCCACTTTTGTAAAGCTTTCTTCCCTTGGATTTCATACCTCAAGCAGGCAGTGTGAACGCAATTTTCAACTGCAAATTCATGGGCAGCGTGCTTGATTGTGGCACTGAACAAGTGAAGCAGCTTACTTCGTTTTATTTGGTTTCTCGAGGAAAACAAGTGTAATTTCCTTACCTCTCTTCTCCTTCAATTATCTCAAGCTAAGAGTAATGCCTCTTAACACCACCTTGATGAAACGGAAAGGTACGACGACTGGAACACTCAAGGAGGGCCATAAGAAACACAAGACAAAAATAACTTTTCTTCTGAGGGAGGGAATTAAATGGGGAAGGTGAGGGCAGCAATAAAAACTTAAAACCAGCTCTCTCCCCTGTCCGCCACATACGTTCTCTAAAGAAAGTTAGCTTCCCCGAAGGCAGGAGGCAATAAGGAGACACCGCAAAACCCCCTGTCCGTGCCACGGGAAGGATGTTTTCTCCTTACGGAGGTGTCACTCCGGGTGCCCCAGGCCCACCTGCCCCCCTGGGCTCCCTCCGAGCCCAGCAATGGGAAACTGCCCCGGGAGGAGCTCAGGGTGAAACCCTGGTAAAGGCAGGGAGGGGCAGCAAGCCAGGCAAATTGTCCTCCTGTCCTAGGTACCAGCATGTCTCCCCACAGCTCTGCACTCAGGCAACCTAATCTGGACACAGATATATGGAAATACAACTTGGCGTAGGGAATAGCCACAACTGTCACATCATTCATTGATCAGAATAAATGTTTGATTTTGTATTTAGTTGAAGACTGCGCTGTAATCAATAATTAATTTGCCAGTTGTGGTTATTTTACATGTCCAGTCACCATTCTACATGCAAAATAACCAGGACAAGCATACTATTTCTTGATTCAACCCTGCACCTGAACCTGAAGAATGGAGCGCAGTACACTAATTTTGGAAGTACTTGTACGACTTCACAGCTATTTTCCTCTCTGACGATGTCTCCTCATGTATCAGACCTCCCTCTTGTTTTATTCTGTTCTGTTGAAATCCTCAAATTTGAAACTCAGCTCTGAACAGTAGGCAAGGAGAGCGCTCGGGGCCAGAAACAAATAAAAGGAGTATTTTTTAATCCTGCCGAATCCTCTAAAACACACCAGAACGACTGCAAAGAGAAACAGTTACACAGACAGAAGAGCAAGTGGTTCTGACTATAAAGACATCTTCTTAAAAGTAAAAAATGCTTATTGGATCTCCACCGCTGTGGAAAATCCAGACTCCTTCTCTGAATAATGCAACACCTTAAATAAAGAATTGAAAGGAGCTGCAGTTACTCTGGGAGATTTCCCTAAATCTTCCAGCTTTGGGGGCTGGAAAAGGAGAGCAGAGGCAGCTGTATCTTTGTAGCGTTCACACAGCGTGAGGGTTGCTCCCTTAATAAACCTTGAAGGAAAAAAATACAGAAAAGCACCTAATAATTCTTTGGAAAGTTTCAGGGCAACTAGTGCTGAACATTTTTTAGGATGCATTCGATCCTTAAATTTTGATACGCAGTGAGGCTCTCCCTTTTTCTGCCTCTTATTTGCCACTGTATTTCTTCAAGTGTGCAAAATCAGTAGGGTTTTATTGATTTCTTTTCCCCCTTGTTGCTCAGTATGAAATAGAAAGGGTGTGAGACAGGCAATTGGTGAACCCATCCACTCTACATCTAGGGACAAACCTATTTTTCTCGGGACATCAGTTATTTTGAGGCTCACCATATAAGCAATATCAGAGACGTAATAAAGCTGCCTACCCACAAAGACGTTGATTGCTTTAGCGACCAAATGCATATGATAAACTCTACTTAAAATTGACATAATACTTGTAACACGAACGCTGAGACTAATGATGAAAACACTCATAGTCAAAGCCAATCATACTGTGGGTTAGTAAGTACAATCACAACTGCTATTTATGGTGACAGAAATAATATCGTGAGTATATACGAACGACTACATACAGATGGTGAAAAAGATTATGCTTGGCATAACTCAGAAAGACAAATTAAAACGAATGTCTGCAAACAAACCGGAGGAAGTAATGTTACATCACTAAAAATGAGACTGACCTGCTCTTTCGCTTAATGCCAAACTACATCTGACATAACTATATGAAAAAACTGAAGTAGCTTTACTTATGTATTTGTAAGTGGGTATGGATGTCTGTACGTAACTGTAATACAACTGCCACGTTTTTCAGTTTGGATGAAAATAGTGTAAAATACTGTTGGGCTCTTGGCATATATGCCTTTGGGCCTTCTGGAAAATATGAAATATTAGCAGTCATACAGAGTAAATTACTTACTTCAAAGTGGTTTTAATAAAGTTTAGTATGTGTTTGGCAAAAACTGAACCTTCTTCTTTGCTACACATGAATGACCAGAAATATGCAGACTCACACCAAATAGATACATGGCTTCATCTTCATTAGGGTATTATCAAGTCTGATTTTTGCATTTACAAATGTTATTATGCCTATTTATGACCTTGTTCCCCATTATGAACTGAGATTAATTTAACACCATCAATTTATAAGCAACAAGATGTGTAGAGTCAGTTATCATGCTAAGGCTCACTTCTTCTGTCTGCCATCCTAGATTGCCATTTACAGACATTTACTTTTACAAGAGCATAAAATGATCCCAAAGTAGTTTGTTACTGCAAAGCGATACATTATACTGTGGCTTTCATTACTCTGGTTCCCTAAATAAGTTACAGTAAAACTTAAATGAGCATGTTAATGACTGTTGTCTGTGGTTTGCTGTTGCTATTTTTTGTTTTATGACCATGTATCTATATTTATCAAAATCAGCCCTAAGTCTACAGTATTTTCCTAGCTGTCCTCTGACAGCTTTTTCACCCTACCATCTTGCCCAGCAGCATTTCAAAAAAGCCAAGTACAAGGAAGGTTTTAGTTTCACTTTAAAATATCCAATTTAGTGTGTTAGGTGAAAGAAAACCGTGACGGCAGCCAGGCTACCTTGTGAACACAACAGCTATGCTGGAAATGAAACCTGGTGCTTTTCTTTGAAGACAAGCTACCTGCTAAGCGCTCTTGACCATGGCTGTTCAAAACTCAGCAGAAAGCACGGTTTATCTCCCTTCCTGGTCATTTTGTACTCAACAAGCTCCCTGGATGCTTTTGAATAATGTTTCAAGTTTAAACCTAAATTAGGAACAGGGATCAGCCTTTGTGAAGACGCTGAACTAGAGTTTCAAAACAACAAATTGACAAAAATTCATCTTTTGTTCAAGCATCAAAATCACTGGCAGATTTCACAAGAACCTCTTCTAGAAACCTGTCCTATGAGACCTAGCCCACTATTCTGAGGTGCACCGGAGAAAGGGAAGGTGAATTACCATTACTTTTGGCTAAAAGAAATCTATTTCTCCTCTGTAGTTTCTTCCTTGGCATATCGACATCCCCCTTTAGATGTTCAGGGTGGAAGAGGGTTTAGATTTTTGTATTGTTGCAAGCATTTAAAAAAGATGAGCCTAATGACTGTCCCCATGTAACTAGGGGAACACCAGAAGATCACATTTTCAACTATTTGCTATTAAATGACCACAAGAAGTATCATCAGTCAGGAGGAAGGCTGTGACTAATTAGGAAACTATGAAATTCTTTATTAATAGGTTAAGAAGTGCATATGACATTCAGTAGAACACTTCTTATCCTGTAAACTAGTCTAACGTAGCTATTCCTGGACTAACGCAGAAAGAACATTTTGAGGACTACAGAGAAAAAAAATTAATAAGATGTTCAGTAAAGATTGTTTTAAGAAAAAAATCCTTCATGCACAAATATTATCTGTTATGTGACTAAGAAGCCAGAACTACTTCCAAAGCTCTAAGGCTGGAAAAATTGGATCCACAGATATGGTAAGAGAATGATGTTGCGTGAATGGTTTATATTCAGGGCAATAAAAACGTTGCCATCTGCTATAAGAGTGGATAAGAGTTGCTATCATAAAACAGCAAATATTTTCGAACCAACAGTGCCAGGGAAAGTAACAGACAAATGTCATGAAGAAAATGGCAAAAGATCTATTTGATTCCCTCTTGTTAATATCTAACGGTCCTCAGAAAACTAGGGACGTTCCAGAGTTACCAACCTTTGAATATTTTAAAAGAATTAAAAGAATGACTAGGAATGACTGACCGGTCAGTCTAATCTTTGTTCACAGGTAAAAATCATTATGGATTAGAGATTGCAAGTGTAAGGACTGCCCATCAGCTTGGGTTCAAAGAAGGTGGATAGAGTCATTCTTTTGTCTTTAGTGGGATTATGGATCTGAGCAGTAAACTGGTATAGTATACTGGGATTTTTCCAAGGCATTTGATTTAGTGTTTACAAAGTGGTTTACAGAAAAGGTTAGCCCCATATGTAGTTAATAATAATCAAGGATTTAACTGGAAATTCATAGAATAGATTAAAAGAATCAACTGATATCATAACCAACACAGCTACAAATATCTGAGGTTATCTTTAACGACATCACTACTGAATGAACTACTCAGCCAACATTATTTTCTGTTATGATCTTCAGGATATAAAATCCTTCTTATTAAAGCCTGAGAAAAAACTTGACAGGGTATAAGCCTTGCAGAAGGATGGCTTAAGAGAACTCATGGCTCCTTGTGATCCTAACTTTTATGAAATTTAGAAAAAACTAGTTCGTCTGAATAAGGTCTCTGAAACGGACATTTGGAAAGAATTTTTTTTTTTTTTTTGGCTAAAAAACGTTAGACATCTGCCACTGGTTCCCTGGTCATTACACCATAGGTCATTAAAATAAGGTCATTATACCACAGGCAGCAGGAACTGATAGAGAACTCCAGAAATCTTTGGCACTCACTAATTTCAATCTGAAAAAGTATGTAAGAACTTGCCAAATATGGTCTTTTCAGAATAACAGGCTGGAAATATGAGAAAATAGCCTCAAAAGAGGACCATCTGAAATAGGCAGGTTTGTTTATTGGTCTTTTAGTGAAGAAATTTCAAACTTCTATAACCCACGATCGTAACTTCATGAAGGGGATGACTGAACTGGTCTTGTTCATTAATTGTCAGTCATTAGTAACGGCAAGAAGGCTTATTATACATTTTGTTCACCCCTGAGACAATGAAAGGAAGGAAAAGGAAAAGGGAAAGGGAAAGGGCTTAAAGCCTCACACCTTATAAGTCATACAAGATATAAACTCTCAGAAGGGTCTTGATGACATTTGTCTTCCCTATCTCATGTCCTTGGGCACAATGTCCAATTTTAAATATAAGCCTATTACAAAAGAAGCTTTCAAGATTTGGATCATGATTTTTTAAATATACAAAATGAATGTATGTTGTGCATTTTATATCTACATGTATATTTGCATATATGTATACATAAAGTGAAATAGATGAATGAGTTCTAATAGAAAGACTACGGCCAACTTGTTCCACTGTAGCCACTCTCGATTTCCTGTAATCAAAATATTATTGTGTAGCCTGATTCTGCTTCTTAAGTAGAATGAGCAAGTAAATACCAAGTATTTGATAATAAATTTAATTAAATTTATGTGCAGATTCTCAGTTTTGAAAAGTTTCCAGAAGAGATCTCTATGTGTCTAGAAATGGCCGTTAAAATGCTATTTTAACCTTTCAGTAAAAATTGCCTAAAGATACAGCTCAAATTGCAAGTCTGACCACTATTAACTTATCCATTTACTTAATCAGAAACCCTCATATACTTAGAAGACCAGCGTCACTAGCTTCAGATGAGACGTATATCAAATATACAGTAGTTCTCTGGCTATGTCCTCGACAAATCTTCCTTTCTAATGGAGGACTCCCTTCCTCCCTTATTCCTTCCCTTCCTCATAATTTTGGATGAACGTGCTTGAATTCCATCTACTCCCATCTAATTTAAGTAGCCAAAGCCTTTAATAACTCTGGTCCTTAATCCTTACCAATTTCAGAACATATTGTCTCTTCTCTGGATATCACAACTATTTTATGTGCCAAAGAGATTGAAATTAAATATACATTTTGCCAAGACATAAATATTCTTCTTTACTTATAGATAAATCAATACATTAAATAATTCATAAAGATTTTAGCCAATATTTCAATCTAATTAAATAAGTACTGTTTATATTTTATTAGTTGATACTAAGTTTGACTAGCATTGTCTTATTTCACTATCCCTTGCAGAAATGATTCATTAAATTTTGTTGCCATATTATTATTTCTATATGTCTGCATTTATTTATTAATGGTAGATCCGAGTATGATAGGGATTAAGGAAAGAGAAATGAGAAGGAGTGGGCAAAGTAGTATCTGTTTTCTTAAAATTGTCTATGTACTCTTACGTTTTTTCTTAAAACATTACTTAAAAAAAAACCAAACCCAAACCTTTAAGCTATTTTTTTTAGTGTTACATTGAACACATTAAGTGTTTTCACTGCATTCAGTACAAGTATAAGGTTGAATACTTGACACAAATAAAAGCCACATAATATGGTCTTAAATGATTTAGCAATGACTGTGATTATGAGTAGGGATGAATGAAGTACAAATTACAGTGACTTTGCAGAAAATCTGCCCTGCAAGGCAGCGTATAATTAGGAATTAAGATAGTATTTCTTCTTACTCCCTTTTATTTTAGGTGATTGTCCAAAAAGCTAACAGGTTCCCCATACATCAACACTCTTGTATGGATTCTTCCTCTCCCATTTTCTACAGACCGTTACGTGCTTTTTCACAATAATATGCATAGGTGTCTCACTAATGAGAAACACTCATCTGACAGCAAAAAGCACACCCTGACAGATGCCATTTCTTTCTGGCCTCTTTCTGCATCAAATAATGGTATCTCTATAATTGTTCAGCACTTTTATAAAGGGGCTTGCTGAGGGCTGAAAACCACACCAAAGAATTAGCCCTCTGCGTTCATCCTGTTTTCACCCCCTTCTGTAACTCAGCTCCTGGATGCCGTTAGAGCCTAGGCACGGGGTCAGATGGCTCCCGGGGCCCGCCCGGGATGGTACGTTTGTTTTCGTGGTCTTAGTGCTTTGGTGCAGAATAGGAGCTTGAACAAATGCAAGTCACAGATAGCCCTGTGAAAAAATCCTCTCTTTTGCTCAAAATGAGAGCATAAACCTAAAAGACAAGTAAGCTCTGACTGCAGGATCTCTTCACGAGGCAAATTCCCAAACAAGAATGAAAATTAATCAAAGTTCTGATGGCACCTAATAACACTGCAGTCATTGAGAATGATTTTTATTGTCCCTAATGAGCATTTTATAGATACTCATATCTGAGCAGTGCCTGAATCCTTCAAAGTAAGAACCAGTGTTTTCCCTGGAGAAGAAGCATGTTGCTGAATGCAATCTGTCAGCACGTCGGGGCTTCTCAGACTCCTACACTGTAGTAACAGATGATCAAATCCTCTTCCATGTTTCATGAATTGAAGGTGTAAAGCAGTTTAGCCATTAAATACGTCAACATTCCCCTTATCTATCAGTTACTTTGATTTTATAGATAAAGGTATAACTTCTACTGCAAGTAATTAAAAAGGAATAATTTATTTCACAATGTAGTTTCTATCACAGTCTGCTTCAAGCCTAAAATGAGGGCAACCACTAACTGTAATTTTTGCTTTTCTAACCTATTCTCTCAAAAGAGGAATGTGATATCACTTTTTTCATTTTCATTTCCATAACAAGAATTGTGAAGTATTTCATATATTTAAATATAACTAGTCCTGAAAAAATATCAGTCTAGGAACCTGGCCCTCTCCCTCTACTACCATGGAAA
The DNA here is from genome assembly GCA_013401315.1 of Balaeniceps rex. NCBI lineage: Eukaryota > Metazoa > Chordata > Aves > Pelecaniformes > Balaenicipitidae > Balaeniceps > Balaeniceps rex. The sequence goes on from VYZW01004954.1 coordinate 25,217, forward strand.
TACTAAATTGCAGATAGCCTTCTCCCTCGTCTGTTTTAACACTGAAGAATCAAAAGATGCTCACTTGGAGTCCCTTCAAAATACTATTCATTTCATTAAAAAGGATGTTTCCACTGGATGACAAAGATTAAAACCAGAATTGAATGCACTTCATCCTAGCAACACTAATACTAATCTCCTAATCTTCATCTTTTTCTCACTTTAAATCTGTTTCCCTTTCTATAAGCCATTTATTGTCTGATCATTGTTCTTGTCTTTGAGCAGAATTTTAAATTACATAAATATAGCACGCTATTTATCCATAACATTTCTGTGATTTCTTTTGCTAGTCAATCATCAAACAGGAGTTTAGAGTAGAGCTTTGTCTTCACCGGTACACCCTCGCTCAATGTTCTCAGGCGATGTTAGATAAGAATCATACAGGCATATATTTTAAGATACTCAGATGTGAGCACGTGTTTCATTTATGCCCTATAATAATTCTTGCTGCCTTTAAAAAAGTTTAACAGGAAAAAAATACTATATACCTGTACGATGAAACAGCATTATATCCGTGTAAGGCAGTATATTTTAAAGCACCTGGTTTTCTACCTGCGTTTATTGAATCTTCTGTTTATGATTCTGGGCAGACACTGCAGACAGCGATGCAGTTCCTGCTGCTCTTTGCTGTGGAATTAAGCTACCGAGCTTTGTGCTACTCTTTGGCTAGCCTAATCACCATTTCACCCTCTTTAAAAATGTCCCGACAAACACGTTGACACCTAATTTACTACACGTTATTATTTGAATTGAGGAAGTGTATAGGAAAGACAGTTCATCCCATAAGTGCTAAGCCAGTTGTCAGGACACTGGAAGGATGTGTGAGCACCCGCAGGGCCGAGCCAGTTTGGAGGGAGGAACAGCAGCTTCCAGCAGAGTACAGGGCTGCGTATGGGCAGCTTCCACACAATCAATTAGATACCCACGGAGAGAAAGAGTTCAACGGATAAACTAGCAGCTTTTTCTGCCTTACATCTTTAATCTCTGCCACACAAGCCCAATTTCTTAAGTATAGTGTGTGACAAGAGGGTTATTCGTATACTTCAGGCAAGCAAGGCTTGCGACTCTGCAGTTCTTAGCCAAAAGAACAAAAAAGAAAGCCCACAAAAAAGGAAGACCCCTGGTACATGACAGCATGCTTTTGAGCGAAAATACTCTTTTGCATTTTCATAAGCAAAGTAAAAATACAACTAGCCTCCACTTGAAAGAGTAAATGTGGAAAAGCAGACTACAACTTTCTCAGATCTCAGGGCGTGTGAGTGATCACCAGGAAGAATATTCTAGGATTTGGGAATTCTTTACAGTGTGGAGAGCTAGTCTTCTAAATGTTGAGGTATTTTCATTTTGCGAGGGAAGTGTTTCAGAAAAAAAGATGAGATCTTGAAATCAGCTGATGAATACGTGCTTCTCCTCCTACCGGAAAATTTGGAATAAAACATTACCAAGGAATAGTCCCTCTTAATGCCAACAAGTCTGCTGGCATTATCATGGGCCTCCAGCTTCCTGTTAAATCCTGCAGATTTTTCCTTGTTCTCTGCAAAATGCATTTGTTTCCAAAAGAGAAATGCCTGTGTCACACACCTAAAAATTATACACAATTTTTCACCTCGCTGGGCCTGCGCTTTCGAATGCTCACTAATTGATACTTCGGAGAACGCTATTGTGCTTTCTGCCTGCCTTCTATGCACAGGCAGTTGGAGTTTAAAATAAATCCTGTTAAGTTCCAGGAGTGGATGATTACTTTCTCATTTTTGGTTCTAAATATGCTAGTTGTCGCTCAATTTATTCTGTCCTTTATCCTTTCTGTTTTCGATGTCTTTCCACTTATTTTCCTCCCACCTCCTAGTGGGAATTTCCACTCGCTGGCTGGAATTCAGCAGAAATAATAAACCCGAGTAAAGATCTCCAGCAAAAGATCTTTGCCTAAGTGCATGACTGCAGATGCTGGAGCCATGCCCAGACAAAACCCTGCCCGTGCTAATCTGTCCCTCCCTGTTAGGAGGGAGCGATCAGTCATGTTGGCGTCAGCGTTCGGTCCCCTAGGACACCTCCCCGGAGGGATCCTGCAGCTCCTGAGAAAAGGCAAGGTTCAAGAGCAGGCCCAGAGAGCGGCGGCTTGTCCTTTCCTCTTCCCAGTAGCAATTCCATGGCAAAACAGCGATAACAAAGGTCTCCCCCTACGCTGCGGTTGCCTCTTTCAGTTAAAATTGCCATGGTCGGGCGTCAGCCAAGGCAGGGTGTGTGGGGAGAGGTTAAAGATTATATAGCAATTCTGTTCAGGTGCTGATGCACAGAACAAATATGGAGACAAACATGATTTATTGGCCTGCGTTAATATGATGCACTATCCATCTGATGCCGTAAACACGCACAAATCTTCTGTTGTCCTCAGCTGTGAGAGGGGATGGTCAGCCCATAACGATGCTACTTTCAATCTATCCGAGTTCCAAAAATCCTGTTTTCTCCAGGCCTGCCTAAATTATTACACGGACACGTACACAGCACAGGACCTTTTAAATGTATGGTTTAACCTTTAAGAGTTACTCTGATAGTAGCTATGTCAGTTTCATCCAAGATTATATTTGATAGAACCGTTGGAATAACCTCTTTGAGATGATAAAACTAAAGTTCAAATGTTTTCACAAGAAGCGTGATAGGGCTCCTTGAGGGATGTGGTGGATGCAGATCTCTGGAATGGAGGTGAGAGGCAATCAGGAGGTATAAAAGAGGTGCAGCACAGTAAACCACATACTGAATGCAATGCAGATCCTTCAGGGAGAGAGGAAAAGATGCAGAACAAGGCAGAAGGCAACTGAATAAAGCACCATAACTCATCCTGATGCCTCGTATCTTCCTAAAAGCAGCAGACTTGAAGAAGTCTCTTTTAACCTGCAAAGATTCACTTGTATATAAGCAATTAAGAATAAATAAACCAGATTAAATACACTTTAAATGCATTATGACTATAGGTGGCGTAAATTAAAACTGCCTCTACTAAGGGCAGCAGCAGTTTACAGCTGTAGAACTGGAAAACTGTGCATCACAGACCTTATAGCCAACTGTTGTGGTTTAACCCCAGTCGGCAACCGAGCACCACACAGCTGCTTGCTCACCCTCCTCCCCTGGTGGGATGGGGGAGAGAATCAGAAGGGCAAAATTAAGAAAATTTGTGGGTTGAGATAAGAACAGTTTAATAATTTTCATATAATAATATTAAAAACTGTAATGAAAAGGAAAACAAAAAGAGAGAAACAAAACCCAGGAAAACCAAGTGATGCAACCGCTCACCACCCACCAACCGATGCCCAGCCAGTCCCCAAGCAGCAATCACCAACTCCCTCCAGTTTATATACTGAGCATGACATCTACGGTATGGAATATTGCTTTGGCCAGTTTGGATCAACTGTCTTGGCTGTGCCCCCTCCCAGCTTCTTGTGCACCTGGCAGAGCATGGGAAGTCCTTGACTAGTGTAAGCACTACTTAGCAACAACTAAAACATCAGTGTGTTATCAGCATTATTCTCATACTAAATCCAAAACACAGCACTGTGCCAGCTACTAGGAGGAAAATTAACTCTATCCCAGCTGAAACCGGGACACCAACATAGCTGGGAGGCTGCTTTGGGGTAAAGTGCTCGTGTTTTTCCAGATTTCTCCTTCCCAAGCACCTCATTCCTGGTGTTATCTGGCCTGTACAAGGAAGGAAATGCAACAAATACACTGTGACCGTTCACTGTCCTGGGAAGGCAAGAAGAATAAGGCTTCTTCTCCTCCCTATCTCAGCTGCCATTTGCATACACAAGCTCGAGCGTCTGGGCTATCGGCAGTAAAACAAAACACAAGAAAGCACGCTTTGAGAATGTGAGGAATCAAAATTCATAGAATATCTGAGATGAATTTCAATCACAGGGTGAGGTTTGCAGACGTTCTACTTTGAGGTGGATTATTTTAGCTCCAGCAAAACAGGCTTGCGCTTAGTGCTATCTTTCTTTCATATTACAAAGGCCACCGCTTGAAGGGCAGAAGGAAGGAAGAGCCGTTAGAAGCTATTTACATAGTGAAAACAAGGACAGATACAACGTAAGAAGGAATGTGCACCATACTGAGCCCTCAAAATGTATTCTTTGAAATTGCAGCTCTGTGTGGTTATATCATCCTGGCAGCTGAAGTAATACTCTGTACAATTATCCATATTAGGAAAACTGTAAAAATTAGTAACGGTTCTGTTTATAACTTCATTTTTCTACGCTTAGTGGCCTACAGCCACAGCTCTATTGGCTGCTATATTTCAAAGATCACACCAGACTTTTTGATCATGGGACTCCAAAAAGCTTTATCAGCACTCAGACATTGGGAGTTGCCGTGTTTAAATCCAAACATGATTACCAGTTCTCTGGACAACCTTTTATGGGTATTTATGGGTGTTTTAGAAAAGCCCTCGGTAGCAGGATTTTTTACTGTGTTATGATTTCATAGACTGGAGAGCGGATATGAAGGGAATGAGCTGCTGTTAGTGTTAGTAACAGTAAAGTGTCTTTTAGGGGAAATAACTTTGTTTGAATACTGTATTTAAAATGTTAAGATATATGTAAACCTTTCTAGCTTGAAATATTTCTTTCACGCCGTCTGGTACTGTCGAGTAACAGGAGAAAAAGTAGAATGAAACTCTTCACACAGTGAATACATCCAGTTATGTATCTATACTGATGTGATTGATATAAATACAGACTTATACATGTTTATGTTGTTTGATTACTAGGTTAGATGAATCAGGCAATTCTGGTGTAAGAAGCAGGCCGCAGAAGAAACGAGGATAAGCAGCATTATCAATGTTTCACTCGTTGAAAACACAGTGTAACATAAAGCAGCTGTAACATAACGATTACCTAAAGCAAGCTAGGAAGGTAACGTGTCTATAATCCGAGCTGAAGACAAAATTGTGACGAAGATATGAAGTCACCTTTACAAGTATGCCTGCTCTGTAGGTGATTCACTGATCTTCCTTCTGAAGAGTAGCTTTGAGAGCCAGTACACCCATATCCATCCCCAAAACACTGAGTTTAAGGCTTAAATAAGTGATAACAATGATTACCGTTTACGTATGTTTTACCGACACACATAATGGCTATATGTCCCCTCCAGATAAACACAATGATCACTCTGCTACCCATTGCAACTTAAGACAGAACGTATTCCCCAAACCCTCCTTCCTCTTGCATAGTGCCCTTGCTAAGAGCTCTTGTACCAGTTAGGTGGTGTTTGTGTGGGGGGAGGAAATGTGTGTATGTGTTCAAAGTTATTTGTCGGTGTTTTTTTTTTTTTTTCCCCTCGAGGATATAGTGAGAAATCACCATCCATCCTAGGATTCGTAGAAATGCAGATCGCAGCATGGAACTGATGTAATCCCCAGAACAACTAGCTGCAAACTGGGAGAGGACCGTTTCCTTTTGGTAGAGGCAGTCAAAGGACAGGAAATCTTTTGGCCGTTTTGAAAAATCCCCCTGAAGTATTTCTCTAGACTCTTTCTAGGCACATGAGCATACAGCAATCATAAAGCAAAACTCAAGAATATATACATGCCTTAGAAGACTTGAGCCTGGATTTCATACAATATAATTTAAAATTCCGTGCTTCTTAAGGGAAACTGATAACATACCATAAACATGTTGGATAAAGAACAGTAGCTAAATTCACCTTCAGACCAACCCACTAGTCCTGGTTTTGGCTGGGATAGAGTTAACTTTCTTCCTAGTAGCTGGCATAGTGCTGTGGCTTGGATTTAGTATGAGAATAACGTTGATAACAGACTGATGTTTTAGGTATTACTAAGTAGTGCTTACACTGGTCAAGGACTTTTCAGCTTCTCGTGGTCTGCCAAGTGCACAAGAAGCTGGGAGGGGGCACAGCCAGGACAGCTGACCCGAACTGGCCAAAGGGCTATTCCATACCATATGATGACTGGGGGCAGTTGGCCAGGGCCAGCAATCGCTGCTTGGGGACTGGCTGGGCATCGGTCAGCGGGTGGTGAGCGGTTGCATCACTTGCTCCTTTCCCCCCCCCGCCCCGCCCCACGGGTTTTATGTCTCTCTCTCATCGTTCTCCTTTTCATTACTAGTATTATTATTAATATATTTCAATTATTAAACTGTTCTAATCTCAACCCATGAGTTTTCTTACTTTTACCCTTCCGATTCTCTCCCCCCATCCCACCAGGGGGGAGGATGAGCGAGCAGCTGTGTGGTGCTCAGCTGCTGACAGGGGCTAAACCACCAGTTCCACGTGGATTCACTGATGTTTGAATGAAACACTGATGCTTCCTCAAAGGGAATTTACCTGGACAGTGTTTCTGCGTGTACACGTTGTTTGGGGACCTTTCAGAGCCAAAATGCCTGGCAGGAATCTGCTCCATTATCTCAAGTCACAAGCTTTGCAGAACGTGGCACCTTCAACTGGCTCAGGCCAGAGGTTCTTAAAGATACAATTTGCCCCAGTTTCACTCCCCTCTAAAGACTGCGACAAGAAATAATTAACATTAACTTGGCAGTTAATTTAAAAACCTTATAGCCAGCTTCTTATCTATAGTAAGTGCAAAAGATGCGCTATTCTCTCAGGTAGCATGCACAGTTTGCACGGCTGCAAATTTCCCCGCTGAGATCACTGCTGTAAAAGCACTGTAAGCTTGTTTTGTCCCCCCATTGCTCCACATTCCATAAAGACGCACAAAAGCAAGTGCTGATATTCTCTGTCATAGCTGCCTTCTGAGTAATCTGGAAAAAGTGTTTTCTATTTCTCCAGAGGAAACGCCTCAGTGTCTCAAAAGCTGTTCATTTTGTCTTTCGCCTCCTTCAGAAGCAAATAAAAATCTGTGAGATAAAATGATTTTCAAATGTAACTGTAATAAATACATCAAAATAAATAAATAGCAGATATTTTCCATTTATGCTTTAAAGGAAACAACTTAGGCTCCATGACCTAGTAAAAGCATATAAAAAATAAAGCCCGCAGCAGTCTATTTAGGAAAAAAAAAAAAAGCATTTGGTAGCATCTGAAAAAAGAACAGTTTACTCAGCTGAGTTTCAACCCACAAAAAATACCGTCGCCTTTTTTATTGCTTCTAGAGCATTTTAAGACCCCTATTTACAGTGAAGCCCGTAAGAGCCCATTTCCTTTATACATTTGTTAAGGAAAAGGAGGGGGCTGAAAGCACAATTTTAGGAGCATATGGTTAGGCAATACTGTTGTCAAATATCAGAGGGAAAGAATAGTTTCTGAGAGGCCATAAAACCACTAGAATGACAGTGAGATTTTACGTGAGCAAGCGGTAAGCGTATGAAAGTCCTCCCGATGAGCGACAGTCTGGACGCTCCGGGATAGATACCATTCCAACGGAAGGAAAAATGTAAATGAAAAACCTGCCACGTGCAAAAAGAGAATCCAAAGTGATTATTTAGAAGAAAAGTTTCAGAGTAGTCCTCACAAAGGTGACACTGAAAAGTTTCAGTGTGTAAATGCTTTCCTCTCACTGTTTGAAATGTCGGCGGTTTCCATAGCATGATTATTTGTATAATTGCTTCGTGTACCTAGTACTAATTTACCTTCATAGCATATTGACCTTGCATCACTTTAAACTTTGCACAGCTATTAACAGATTATGCCACCACTTTGTGAACCGGTTTTCTGCTAGATTTTTCTCTTCCAAGCAGGCTTTTGTTTTTCAATATTTGCCCCTCAAGGTATTTCTCTCTATTCATCCCTCTGTTCAAATACACTAAGGGCCTGTCAGCCTGGCTTTTGTTTTTACTGCCTAAAAAACAGGTGTAGAAGGATAGTAAATCCAACCCAACAGCAACATTCATGACCAATTTTCATTCAAAGCAGAACGTATTTTCCAATTGCTGAACATCAGTTTGAAGGCTGCAGAAGTATGTTAAAATCTGAACACTCTGGAGACAAACGTCAGTGCCAGAATTTCTCTCCTAAGGAAAAGTAAACCTGCACTTTTAAAATCTTCTCAAAAGTTTTGACTTCTCACTTGTTCTTATTTCCTCACACTGCTTTTTCTCTCCAGGAAAAAAATCCTTCAGAATTAAATGCATTATTTTGTTACTGTTCTGGCAACATAGAATCATAGAATGCTTTGGGTTGGAAGGGACCTTTAGAGGTCATCTAGTCCAACCCCCCTGCAGTGAGCAGGGACATCTTCAACTAGATCAGGTTGCTCAGAGCCCCTGATTCAGATCTTGAATGTTTCCAGGGATGGGGCCTCCACTACCTCTCTGGGCAACCTCTTCCAGTGCTTCACCACCCTCATTGTAAAAAATTTCTTCCTTATATCTAGCCTAAATCTCCCCTCCTTTAGTTTAAAACCATTACCCCTTGTCCTGTCACAACAGGCCTTACTAAAAAGACTGTCCCCATCTTTCCTATAGGCCCCCTTTAAGTACTGAAAGGCCGCAATAAGGTCTCCCCGCAGCCTTCTCTAAGCATTCTCTAAGCATTCCATCTTGCATTTATTTTAGGGTGTGGTTAAAAAAAAAAAAAAAAAAAAGAATAAATCAGCAGCAGTTCTGGCTAAAAATCCCTTCTTCTTGCCTCACTTTCTTACTGGTCTTTCCAACTCCCACACTGCTGCACTAACACAACCATCTGTAGGTCCTAGCAAGCCCATGAAGGTCCATGAAGAAAGCCCTTTTTTGAGCACGATTTAACCTGGACCAGTTCTTCGCTCCATTTTTTTTAGTTAGATCCATAAACAGAAATTATGGAACCAAAGAGGAAACGTGGGGGTTGAAAAACATGGCTAGTTAAGACAGACTCTTTTCCTATGCCCACCTTCCCACTAAAATAAACGTTCATTAAAACACAACGTTCTGCATTTTTTTCAACTAATCTAATATAAAAAAAACCCTGGTATTATATAAAATCATATTTTTGATTGACAGGACATTTTGGCTTGGGTGCTTCAGAGAATACAAATCAGAAAAGCAGCAAAACAACTTCAGCGCAAGTTGATTTATGGTCAGTATCCGCTTTTTGTTGAGTTCCCATTGATCAACTTTATCGTTTGCTACTTACTACCATACTACCTCAAAAGGAAGTAAAAGTCAAAGATTATAAAACTGTGGTATTAAGATACATTTTTAAGACACATTTTTTTCTGGCATCCCAAAAGAATGACGAAACATTGAGATGTTTGTGAAAGAACCGTTTCATGTTGCAATAGCAGGATGTTAGAAACAGGATACGATTTGGATAATTTAACAGTTGCCAAATAAGATGATTAAAAATATATTCAGCTGAAGACAGTTCTAGTTCAAGTTTCTAAATGTATTTATCCTTGCTTTTAGCTTCTCACATATGACATCTCTTTGGGCCAAGAAGAGGGGATTTCACAGTGAAAATGAGAGTTCGTCCTAAATGGCGTGAAATATGAGATGGAGATATCTTGTAATAGTGGATAATGCTCACTGTAAAAATATGAGCTGTAAAATTTAATCTTAAATTACTTTATACTGCTAATGTTTAAGCCAATTCATTACAGCTGCACAGTTCTGGCACAGAGCACCTTGTTACACAGAGCCATTAACTCCGCGCTATCTTTGTCATATACCCAGAAGTGATATGGATCAACCAGCCCCAGAAAGGAGATGTGACTAAAAAAAGGGCAGAGCTCTATTTGTTCTCATCAAAGGGAACACTTTTACTAAGTCCTACTTAATCGAATTGGAGAAGAAACTCTGTGACTTGTATCTCTGCAAGGATTATTCACTTTCTGTATCATCTGCAAGAGAAGGAATACACGTTTTACTTAAGTAAAAGATGTTGCCAAGGGTACAAATACTTTAATATGTGGTACTAGAGATTAAGTGGATGAACTCGTTCAAAAAATACAGCCATTCCTCTTTCAGTGATGGTCTGGTGATCAAGGCATGGGATTTGCAACTATGAGACCTGCTCCCTTCTCCTGCCAATGATAAAACCTTTGTAAGAGATGAACTGCTCAAGGGGAAAAGGGGATCCCCCCCGCCATGTCCTACACTCTTATCTTCCTTCTACAGTCCAATAAAGGAAAGAACAGAGGGTGGAATTCCACCCACTTGATGTAAAAATCACATGGGGGGGGAAAAAAAACCCACCTCTCAATGAGGCTTCATGGCAAAATCAGATCTTTTTTTTCCTTTGTTTACAGTTTAGGAAATGTTGGATCACTGTTTTCAAGGCAAGAGTAACTAAAGACATGGAAATTAACAGAAAATGAGACAAAGGAGACCCTCAACATTAGTCTACGTTACCCAAGACAGCTTGTAATTCACTGTCCAGTATAAGAGATCAGCAATTTTTTTTAAACAAACGGAAAGTCATGAGGTAAACTATTTAATTTCAGTAAAATGTTTAATATAACAAGAACATGTTCTATAAATTGGAAAAGATGAGGATTAATACAGGAAATATCAAACGCCAAATGATCTCACCAGAGAACAGATGATGACAGGTCATCCTGAACAAACAGCTGTACTGGAATGAGATCAATAGCTGAGTTCTCCAAATTTTCTTTCAGGATCAATCTTGCTTAATAATTTTACAGCTACCCTTGGCACACAAAAATGTTGGATATTAATTGCATTTCTTCATAATGCAGCGTTGAACTGAATCAATAACAGCGAGACACATGTATATATCATGGAGGGAAAAAGGGATGGTATTGAGGATGGGGCACAGGTATAAAATGAAATTACATATTACAGGCTACAAACAATAATTATTTTCTATTCTTTTTTCTAATGACACAGAAAAAAACAAAGGTAATAGTGCATCACAGACAGGGAACAATTCAGCTACCCTGTATAACACTAATTTTTAGATACTCTAACATGGTCACGCAAAAGACAAACATAATCCAAGGATCTATCACACAAGATATTTCCAGGAGAAATTGGCAAATAGCAATGCAGTTATTTAAGTCACTGATGAGACCTCAACTTTTAATTTTGTTCCATCTTTACAATNAGAGAATTTGGAAATAATTGCACAGTTTGTTTTTTTTTTTTAAATAAAAGGACATGGTAAACATCCTAAAAACGTCAATGCAGCAAAGAAGTTGATCAAATCTCCACACCAGGGTTATTAATCACAGTGGTGTAAATAATATAACGAGGTAATATGAGCAAGTGATACTGCCCAGTTTAAATGTCAATAAATCCTCTCAATCAGTATGTGGTGGTGACTTATCACACAGAAGAATGAGGATCAACTCTCATACTTTCTTCTAATGCTTCGAAAACTTCATTTCAATAATAAATTATTTTAGCTGGAGCATGTTCTGATGTTACTATTCGTAATTACCTCCTGCTTCTATAAAACAAAACCCCTCCTTTCATGATGAACAAATTTCAGATCTCTTAAAAGTTGTTTTCTTACTCCCATTTCTCCTCTCCTCATACTATGTATGAGCAGTAAAAATACTTTGAAGGGTTGGCTCCCTGTTATCATTTAATTCACACCAAATATAGTCACACACAGCCAGAAGGCTGCATTTTGCACCGCTC